>JARJDX010023413.1:0-12721 GCA_030264735.1 Gymnusa sp. GC000175 | reverse complement strand
ATATATAGGTATATTTTTGACTGTGGGCCGCTATAATCTAAATGCTAGGGCCGGTTTTTCTTCCCAATCCGTCACTAATGTGCTGTGCTGATTTCCGGGTGGGGGAAGAGTGTCCCTTCTTTCCCTACCATGGCTACCCCTATGGTTGTGCCTTATTTTTATCAAGGAGGTTATATGGCATATTTGTTTTGATAAAGATTTACAAATGCAAGTAGTCATTTTTAACTCTCAATGAATAGCCAATTAATTTAGAATCAATGTTTAAATTAATATGTTTAAATATTAATATTTTTAAACTAAATTTTAGTAATAAACTGAGTTTACAATTTAATAATAAAATTTATATTTTTATCTTTACTTAATTTGACATTCATCACAATGATAAATTAACGAAACTTTTTTGCATATAAATATAAAACTATAAATTAAAAAATACAATTTACGTAATCTAAATTTACATCTTGATGGTAAAATGGTTTTAGAATGTAATAAAGCTTACCCCCGTAAGGTCTTTGAAATTTATTTCGCTAGAAAAAAAATACGAGCATGCATGTTTCGCATTAATCTCCATTAATTTCGGCTGCAAAATGATTATCTGCTTAATTACTTCTAGCATTTACGGGACCTGCTCGTCATTTTAAAATAAAAACATTACTTTGCAGGAAGCACTCTGAAACTTTTTGGTAGTTATGTCAGGTTTAATATCATAATTGAAATTTTTTGACAAGTGGATGGATAGGTATAAAGTAAAATACTGAAAAATACACAACTTACACGTAAGTTTCCTTAAAATACGTGTTTTTTATTTAATAGACTTTGGACTGCTTTTATAATCCGTAGTAGTTCGTTAACTATATATTGGCATGTGACATTGTTATGATATTGTTAATAACAATGTCACATGTCAATATATTCGTACAGTTAACTTACTACGCTTTATAGAACCGGGCATTAGTTATTAAATTTTTTATATTTTTAGCGGTTGTTTGTTGATTATTTTACTTAATGTGTGTCGATACATTAGGTCTACTTGATGTGTAAATTGTGTGTAACTATCATCCCCCAAAAATCTTAAATGGGAAGTGATACATCAATTTTGTTTTCGTCTATACAGATATGCGTATGTATATTATTTTAATTTTTATTGATTCGTTATCATAAAGCACCGCTTTGATTTCTGTAAACAACCATTGCAATTTAACGTATTATTGCTTAAAAATTCCATCCTTAACTTTCGTACAATAATATAAACTTGTTTTTTTTTTATATTTCGAAGCATTTCTGAAGTGATCAAACCCCCTCTGACGATAATTTCCTAAAGAAGCTGTTGAAGGGGTGTATGTAGTTTAGCAAACACCTTGGGTTTTAAGTAATCCCACAAAAAAATCCGACGGGGTTAAATTAGCTAACCAAATGGTTAATATTTTTATATTCGTTAAATTGCATTGATTGTGTTCTTAATACAATAGTTTTTTAGCAGAAGTGCTGTTTTTCTTAAAAACAAATTAATGAACATTAAAAAAATGCATATCTATATAAAGGATGCACAAAGCTTCAATTTGATGTGCCACTCGACCTTATTTCCAATTAAAATTTTTGGGGGCGTGTCTCTGGGTGCTACAAGAATGAAGGTATAAAGATAAAACTATGCCTTAGTATTGTTCCTCTTAAAACTAAAATCGACATGTTGTAACAATTTTTTGATATCTCAACATTAACTGAGGTAATGTCAAATTTTAGTTAAAACACCCTGTATATGAAGTTCTAATATTTTAGGTAATTCTTTTCTTAGAATTGTATATTATAAAATTTTTAAATCTTATTTATTTCCATGGATCAGCGTTATATAAATAACGTATCACTGGCGTGATAAAACTAAAACGATTCGTCATCTCACTCTACCGACTACCAAGCTCTAAGGTAATTCGAAGATAAATCGATTAAATATAATCAAGTGCACGATCGATAAAACGATTTATTGATATATCGGAGAACAGACTTAAGTATTAAAAAGCATATAGATTGGAAGTACGAAAGATCCATCAAGAAGCAGGGAAATAAGCAGCCACACAGATAGAATGTATAAGCAGTTTGGAAATTGCTCACAAGTACATATTGTAATTATTATAAATTTTTAAATTTATTTACCTATTTTATTAGATCTTGTTTTAAAAATGTATGTACTGAAATACTTCTTATTACTTGTACAAGAAAGTAAAATGGAACTGGTCGGGTTGAAAATGTTTTCTCTAACTTTCATTTTCTCAGTGCACTTAAGGTTCTCATTTCACGTTCATTGTACGAAGAATAAAATACATTGTGCATCTAAGACAAAACAATTTTGCAGTGATTGACGTTGAAAAAAGCTTAATTGCACTACAAAGTAGGAAATGGGAAAGAAGACTTTTTCCGCTCTTAATTATATAATGGAATAAAAGAATACTCTAATGGAATGTTGATTAAAGTTTTCAAACATTTTATGTAACATCTTGTTTGGATGCGTGGCTATAAATTCGAGAATTATTAAAACACAATTAGTCTGTTTTTCTGTCACGGAATGACAGATTCTTTTTTGGCAATACGACTGACCCGTAGCGCTTACCGCGACACATCGTGGCAAAATTAGTAAGTTATAGATTGTTGCCTATAAAAAATACATTTTTATATTATGTGTTTCCGAATAAGCATAATTTCAATGCGGTTTAAAAGTACCTCATTATTGTTATTCGCGCCAGGCGTTTTGCAAAATTGTTTCAGAAATTTAACTGAAATTTAATTTTCTATTCCTTTGCCGTGGCAACTGTTAAGTATTTTTCTTTTCCTAAATTTTTTTTTTCAATAAATCCATTTTAACTGATACAAAACCGCAATTTATAATACGCGATGTAATTATTTGCAATTATGACATATGCATATAAATTAAAATCTACTTTTTTCACACCCAATTGCTGTAAAGCGCCGCCGCTAGAGCGGCGCTCGCTTTACATGTTGAGAAATGGTTCAAGCGCATTTGACATAATTACATCGACACGTTGCATATATGTAAATTGAGTTTCATATGTTTTATTTTTATATTTTGCTTTGGCAACGCATTTCATATTACAAACACATATTTCCGGTATAATATGTATATTATTAAAGTCACCTAGAAGAATATAAAAGTAACAAAACATTTCATTTTAAAAACACATTGCGGTACTAAACCATTTTAGTTATCACCAACATTTTCAATACTTCTTGTACATACACATAGAAATCAGAAATAAGTGATAACCATGTGATCTCATAGTTAGGCGACTCAACTAACATCAGTACGTAAAACTATTCACTGTTAACCCAATAATTGGCACTAGAGTCAAGCATTTAGGGTTTATTAAAAACAAATCTTTTGAACATTACACACCTTAAATATATAGATAAATCGCATATAAACTCTTACTGTGAGTAACAACGAACGCCAATGATTAAAAAATGCAAACATCTGATAAATTGCCTAGGTTTACTACCATTAAATACTAAATGTCATTTGGTTTGCCTACCTACGCGGTCACGTGGTTATCAACTATTTTTGATGAGTTTGTATAATTTTTAAATATAACATGCCACCTTTTACAATTTTGTATAATTTCTTCGTGTCGTGTACTCTTACTCTTTCGTTTGATTCTTTTGCAATGTTTATTGATTTATTGATTTCTAGTTTAGTTAATATTTTGTACAACACTTTTTCTTTATTACATCATATGCCTGTCTAAGGTTTATAAATGTCACATATGTATTTTCACTGTTATCGTAAATCTTCTCTTGAATCTCTCTTAGTGCGTACACTTAGTCTACTACCAATGTATCTGATTTAAATCCGCTTTGGTTAGTACTATCATATTCGTGCTTTCATTTTTGTTGTTATTTTTTTTACGTGTATTGCTAGGATCTTAAGATTATGTTTATTAGCGCTATTTTTCTTTAGTTCCCGCATTTGAACTTACCTTTCTACTTGTATACTCATGCCAATGCTTATGCTTTTATCCAACTTTGTGATAACTTTTGTCCATATTTATGTGCATTTGTATCCAGTGTATTGGTTTCTACACTTTTCTGCTTCTATATGGTAACTGAGTTTCTGTTGGTATTTTATTTTATTTTTAGATTAATTCCCTTCAGTGACGGATGTTCTTCTCTTTCATTATTTTTCTTGTTTGGTTCCTCTTTTTCTTACACTTTAACTTTTAACAGCAAGGTAAGTTGCTATGCACTCATCATCGAACAATTCGGCATTTTTTGTGGTTTTCTGCACCCAAAAGTTTCTTCTGAAGCTGATTGGATTGCTCTCTGGATGGTGTAAAAATCGTTGATTCTTTATTTAAAGTTGCCTTTCGCTGTCCTAAAGTAGACTTGGAATTTTTCACCATCTAGCTGGACGGTACCATATCTTTTGTTTGATATATTTTACGTTTTTGAGGTTACAGATTCTCCGTCTGTATTATGCGCGGATCTTAAGTTATCTAAGGAGGCCTCTGCACCTCTACAACTGCCTATATCCAAAATGTCTGTTAGATATCTTTAGTTAATAAGAATGTAGCTTTGTTGATAATTTTGTGAGCAAAAAGTGTTCCACTAGGGACCATTCTCACACAAGTTTACATTGCACTCATCGAAAAGACTCTAGCTGACAATGGGGGACTTTAGAAATATATTCTTTCCTACTTTTGCATTGAAATCCCTAAGCCGTTGTATTTTACAGCCTGATTTACAAAATCTTAAGCTAAAAATAAAACAGTTTTTTTTCGTATTAGGTAGAATCTTTTAGGAGCACAGATGATGTTAGTATTTTCCCTTTAAACGTAAAAAGCGCATTTGTTCGTACTTCGCTCCAATCCATCTCTTACTCATGGCAAAACCGGTTTTAAAAGTGTTCTTAGTATCTCCACTACATAGCTTCTTCTTTTGTGTTGGTGTTGGTTTTTTTTCGCTGTACTTCCTGTGCGGCCTTTAGTTGGACGTTGTATCTCTTTTGTTCGTACTTGGCTCCAATTCATCTCTTACTTATGGCGAAACCGGTTTTAAAGGTGTTCTTGGTATATCCACTATAGAACATAGCTTCTCCTCTTGTGTTGGTGTTGGTTTCTTTTCACCGTACTTCCTGTGCGGCCTTTAGTTGGACGTTGTATCTCTTTGGCTCCATCTTCAGTAGAATAATTCATAGATGTTTATTTATCTAACAAGTTAACTTCATTTTATTGTCAAATAAGCATTAAATAAATAAAAATTAAGAAACCTTTAATGCATAATGTTCCCTACTAACTACAAAAAAGTGTATAAATTCCCTAGTCCGCGTTGTACGTAAAAATTATAAGATTTAAAGGGAACTTACATTATACAGATTAAAACTATATGTCCCAAAAAATAGTTTTGTTATTTCATTCCGGGTTCTAGGTCAAAATTTTGAAAACACATTATATAAAAACACATTTTTTGAAAACCGATTGTTCGAAAACACATTTTTGGAAAACACATTGTTCGAATCCAAATTTTTTGAAAACAAATTTTTCTAATAATCATAATTCAAAATGGCATATAGTTGCCGAACAAATTGGTCGCGAAAAATGTAATTTTAAAGTGTTTTTAAAATTGATTTTTCGAACAATGTGTTTTCAAAAAATTGGTTGGTTACCATTTTGTTCTATTCATAGCTATTAGACAAAATTAGTAGTTGAGTTAGTTTTATTTGTTTATATTTTTTATCTTGGAAAGAAATGGAAATAAATATTTAAGAGTAGAAATAGAAAATACCATAAAAATTTACGAAATAAATAAAATAAGAATAAAGAATAAAACACAACTGAGCTTTTTTCCAAAAGCTGTGAGAAGAAAATGAACTAAAAATAACCAAAAAGTACAAATCATTAAAATTTATAAAAAAGGAGAAGTTGATTTAATTTTTTTACTTTTGGGTTGAAGTTACGTAGTTTTATTATTTGTTATAAACGTTTTGCTCGTTATTGCAGGCCTTAATGCAAAAGTTTGGATATTTGTTACACAATCACGACTTTACGGCTAAACGGATTTGGATGAAATTTGGTGAATATCCATGTCGTAGATTAGCTTCTTTTTACTCCGAGAAAACTAAGGAATAAGGAAGTTAGGTTGGGATGCTTAAAAACAGTTTTATAATGCAGAGAGTACCTACTAAAATTTGACCTTTTTTTCTTTGTTAATGTACAGATTTTAAGAAATTGCTAAAACACGTCGATTTTAGTTTTAACGGGGCTTAGAAAAGAAAATTATTAAATAAATTTTTCTTTTAGGTAATGTTCTTTGTTGGTGAGCTACAACTGCAAATGCAAACAGAAAAGAAAATATTATTTTTGCATTAAAAGTTTAAAATGATAAATTAAAAGCAACAAAGCAAACAGAAATATAAATTTTCAATTCGCCTTGACCGAATAAAATGTTAAGGTAGTGTGATGGGCGCTAATCTTACTTCGATAGTTTTATCTAAAAGAAATTTCAGTTAACGTTTTTACTATGTCTAACTTTCCAAAATTTTCACTTTGAAGGTTAACTGAAATAAAAACTTAGAAGTGAATATAAATTTAAAAAAAAAATTCAAAGAAATAAAGTTTAACAAAAGAAAAATTAAAACATCTTCACTGTATTAAAAAAAAAGTATTTTTACGCATGACATAAAATATATATTAAGTTCACCCTTTAGTCTTCTTTTCTTTGTAATAAAACCAGAATTAATAAAAGGAAATACTTTAACTTAACTTTAAAAAAAACTCCTGTCCAACTTTATTGAAATTTAATAAATTGAATTTTAAATATATGACAGGCCTCTGATAAAACTTTTTACCTCTAGCGTTTTATCCCTGGGAGGTCGTCAAACAAAGTAACTTTTTTTTCGTGTACCCGTTAATTTATACAATTTTTATTTTGCGTTAGCACAAAAAAAATATGATAAAAAGTTTTAAAATATATATCTCACTTTATATAACACGCAAAATAAACTTTTAATGAGGCTTTCAAATCCAAACAAAATACAAAATCATTTTCCACATTTACAAACAATTACATTTTCTTTTTGCATTATTTGGGCTAAATGCAATGTTAAATTAGGGACCTTTCTCTAAGTGGGTAACATTTTTATCTTAAAACACAAGTACGTATAATTTCACAAGTACCACACCTCTTGGTAATTAGCTCAGAAGTCGCATTAAAAGTAGATTAGCAAAGATCCAAATGTAGAATTTCATTTGCATCTAGTAAAAAGGACTTACAATCTGTTATCAAAGATTATGCAACGGGTTATGTGGTGTTACATTACTCTTTCAAGTGTTATTAAAAATTTGTGTATAATAACTAGTTCAAAAGTGCTTTCATCTACCAACTTTTCTACTCAACTTAAAAGCAATTTGAATTTTATAAAGACTCTACAATTTCCGAACTAAATAAATGCTAATTGACTCGTTTTCACTGTATAATCTAAAAATCGATTAAACTCCGAAATTCATTAGCAGAAGTCGTATTAAAATCGAATTTCCATATCTTTATTCCACAAATTTTCACATCCAAGTTGGCTCGATCCCAACTTTTTCTTCGCTATATTTTTTTTCTACGCAATCCATTGCCAGGCAGCGGCAGGATATCCCCTGTTTGCCTCGCACAAACAAAATACATTATGTATTACATAATTATATTTGATTTGTACGCTTTCCTTGGAAATTTAAATTTGGTAGATATTCTAAGAATGAATATTGATAATATTTTGAGATTTATTTTGTATTCACGTATATGTAGTCGACTTAATTTGGCAATTTAACTTTGTGTCGGTGTAGGTAGTAAAGGGTTATAATGTTTATTGTTGCTTTTAATTATAAAGTAGCCATATTTGTTTAAAATTCAAGTCATTACAAAACGTAAAATCCTCAAGGCTGCGATGTATTATATTTTAATACGTGCCTTGAAATAACTCAAGACTTATTAAACCATAATTCACTGCACAAGGAAACCCTACAAGCCGACGCTTCTTATAAATTTGTTAAAATTTATTATTTGACTTTTTCAAGAGCATTATATTATAACTTACTTAAGCTTCTATTAGTTAGAAACCATTTACGTTGGCTCCTTGCTCTCAATAATAAGTTCTTGCTTAAAAGTAAGTAAAATTTTCCACTAACAGAAGAAATACTTTATGTTCTGAACTAAGCTATAGTTAAATAAGATTTTTATAGATGTAATAAAAAATCAAAAATATTTAATACTCATATTTAATTTATTATTACGTTATTTTATGCTATATTGTTTTCAATATTATATGTGGATAGTAATATTGTTAATGTTAATGTTCAAGTCCAGTTGAAGGAGAGAAATTGAAGATATTAGCCAAATTTATTGTTAAAGTTTAATAAAATCAATTCAAGCATTTTTTGTAAAAGTTGATAACATTGCGGAAATTAAGAAAACTTATCTTCGCACTTGTGTATGCTAAACTTACAATAAATTTTTGTTGTTGTTAATTGGTTGCGATCAGCCACTCTGATTAATTCTGTGGGTGTGGTTCCTTCAGAATTATTAAGGATAAATAAAAATATTTGGGGGCCAGCAAATTTTGCATAAAAAGACAATAATAGAAGAAACTATAGTAGGTTTAAGGGTGTTTAATTGTTTTAAATAAAAGCAATCAACAAATGAATATGGTAAATAAAATGAAACACTTCAGTTTAGTATAAACATTGCATAAGAACAAGGAAATTAATTAAATTTAAATAGAAAATACTTATTACTTATTCTGCTTTATTCAAATGCAAAGTGTGGTTGCTTGTTACAAAAATGCGTGGATTTCCCTTCTGCTCGATAATAGTTGAACTTCTAGGCATGTCAATAACTATAAATCATATGGTAATTGGGCGGTCTCTTCTTTAACCGTGGTTTTTCAGCTCTTGCATTTCAGGAGTTTCTTCACCAACGCCCCACTTCTTGGAGGCGTCACCAGTGTTCATAGTATACATACAAAGAGAATTTGTTAAGCAAGTATTCTACAACAATAAAATAATTAGTATTTTATGGATAATTACCCGTACAGAAAATAATCACTTAAATCACACATAAAATAATAAGAAGAATTCAAAGTGTAATCTATTAAGGAAAACACTAAAATTTTTAACAAAAAAAGAACAACCAAAAGTTAAAAAAAAATGTTGAAATTTGATTGCTGGCAAAAGGTTAATTTATAGGCTAAAATTACAATAAAAATTTAACTAAAAATAATCATGCAGGTTATATTACCCTGTAAACTAACAATTGGCAATATAATCCAATACATATAAATTATTAATTAAATTTGACACCATCACTTTTGCTAAAATAAGCAAATAATTTACAAAAAAACAACTCTATTTCGCCACTACCATCAAAGCAACAGATAAAAATAAGAAACATAAATTTTTTTAATTTATAACTGCAAAAGAACACATATAAACCGCTTACCTATCACAAAATTCCCGATCTAAAAAAATCACACGTGGTGAAATAAACATTTTTTTAATGATGAAGAAATTAAAAATAATTTAATATCAAATTAAATATAAATGTTTAAATTTAAATAAATTCCCAAAGAGAACTAGTAATTATAAAATAATAAGAAATAAATTAACAGTACATTACGAAATTACATTGTAGAATTCACAAGAATTGCTTCTTTGCTCACTAGTTAACTTTCTTTTCGTTACGCGGACAGGAAATCACATTTTGACATTCATGTTGACAACTATTATTTTAACCCTGAATATTTAAAAAGACAGAACTGCAACAAAACTTTTATTTTGTTACACACTCAGGAAATATATGTTATAAAAAATTTTTTTTTTAAATTGTTATACATTTGGATATCTACAGTAATAAAGACAGTACTAATAAAGCAATAATTATTACTTTATCTATTATTAATTTATGTGTAAATCTTATGGTTATTTTGTAGTGGTCTTAATTGCTTCCAATTTACTAACAGAAATGCCTCTCATTTGTTTACTAAATATATTCATTGACGTGTAATACACGTTTAAGTATTAAGTAATATCATCATTATGCAACCACTAACATTTTTCCATCTTCAGGAAGTCATCACGCCATCTTATTTTGGATCGGCTTTTTTTTATTTCTCTCATTTCTATTTCTTATTACGCATCACTTGGCATGTCCAGCATCATTATAGTATGTCTATGTGGTGAGCTACATCGGTTATTCGCGGTTTTCTTCATAACTATTTATTTATTCTTTAATCTCTACCAACCTTATTACGAACTTCTCGATAGCTTGTTGGGTATTTTTCATATTTTTCATTTCATCTTTAGTTAAAATCTAAGTTTTAAAGACATGTGAAAAAGTACACATTGGTTGTATACCTTTATATTTAGATGTAAGATTTAATTATGTATGTATTCACCCATATATTTAAAATGAGAACCCCTTTGGATGTAGAGCCAAATTTTTACTTCCCTAATGGAGATAACAGAGCAATTTTGATCGTTGCATATTTGTTGTATATAGTAATTTGAATTACGGTCTCATAAGCTGAGCCCACATACGGTTTGTAATCAGCCGTTTTGAAAAACTTTTTACAGTTGGGTTTTTGTGAATGTCCAGGATTCGGATAAGCAAAGAAGGGTTGATAAGATCAATGTGTTTGACATTTTTCGTTTTGTAGTTTGGGATATTTATTTGGATGACCTTAATATTTGCAAATGTTGTTGAAGCTCTTACTTGTCGATGGTTAATATCTTTAGCATCAATAAATGTTCTTATCGATATCTTTGCACCAAATGACGTAAACAAATCAACATGTGTCGCCAATAAGCAGCAGAACAGCATTGAGGAGTTGGTGTGCGAGTGAAACAGTCTTAGAAGTTTTCATGACAAGTTTTTCAGTTGCAGATATTATTTTGTCCAGCGTTTTTCATAGACAGGGTGGTGTATAGAATTAAAGGCAGCGGAGAAATCGACAAAATTGATAATTATCTGCTGCCAGGTTTGAACGCATCGTTCTAACATTCTCCAGATAAAGGATATTTTGTTGCTAACCCTTGTAAAGCCGGCCTGTTTTTTTTCCGTTGGTGCTACTTAATATGCGGTTTGAGATATGGAGCTCCAGGGTAAAAAACTAATACCTTGGCAGTTCATGCACGTTTTCTTCATCCTCTTTTGATAGTCACATTGCTCCACGCAATTGGGAAAAACATTTTGAAGTGCAGAAACACCTATTTTTTTTCTGCAGTTTCCAAAACTAGTAGATCATTCTTAGGAGCTTTTTTATTCTTTTCTTGTTTAACAGCTTTTTTGATTTCGTACTTGGTAGGGCATCTATAATGTGAGAGCTACGGTTTGGCAAAGAACCATCTAGCTTATTATCCATAATGGTGGGGTTGAGGGGATTCTGCAGTTTGCGAAAATAATCTGATTATTTTTGCATTTTTTCACTGTGCTGCAGGTAGGCTAACCATCGGGACCGTTTAACTTGAAGTTTAACACATTACTTGCTTTTGTGTTAGGCTTGGTCACACTAAATATTATCTTAAACAGATTGTGGGGTTGTGTGATTTGGCTGCAGACACAAGATACAATGATTTATTATCCTGCACAGAAACGGGCGGATTTATTTACTTAGGATGTTTAACATAGCTTTATAAGCTTGAGCCAATCAGCTTCTATTATAGGTGTACGATTCCAATAGGAATAATCGAGTTTTGGAATGGATCTTGGGTATTTGGTGTTGACTAGAATTGGATGAGAGACTGTTAATAAACTGCCGTTCCGCACTATTCACAGAAAGTGTGGAATTTCCTTGATATTAGTTAATCGTTAAAAGTATATTTGTAGTTATCAGACTCTTCGGGCAGGAGCGGCTATTACTGTGATTGGTATTTGTGCGTAGCCAGCCCATTAGATATTGGCGTTCTTGACAGCTGCAATGTATTTAGTGGTAACAGCAATAGCAACACTATTAAAGCTATAATTACTTTATCCAGAGTAATATACCATGAACCAAAGAGTTTGGTTTCTCTCAATACTGCAATATTTACTACCTATATAATCAAATCTTGTATTATAAGTTACTTTTTGCGGATTTCGTTCATACTTGGAAACCGGGCATGGTTTGACCCTTGAAATGGCCTTAATGGCTGCGCATTGCTTTAGTTTGTAGGCCTATGAGTTAAAAGAGCTTATTCAGTTTGTAACGGGGACACTTCGCGAAGGCTGGGTTGTTTTATTAATGAAAGGCTATAATATTTTCATTCTAAATATTTTAAACTGCAAAATATTCTTGTTCTTTATATTCTCTAAATTCTGGGCGTTTTGTGAAAGGGATACCAGTTGGCTCAGATATTTATATTTATCTACCACCTTCATGATCTCATTTTTTTATGTATTTAGAATCCTTCTTCATTCTCATTAAATTCTTCGAATTCGATGGCTATAGCTTAAGATCTTATTTCTTGGTTAGTTCTAAGTCAAAAATTCCCTGAACACTTTTCTCTAAAACCTAATAGTTCAGGAGTTATGGGTAATAATAATTTTAAGAGAGCTTGAGTTTAAAGTTTTGGTTAAAAATGTCTACCCGCTGCTTCACAACACATTCTTGCTCTTCTAATAAATAAAGAAGTAGCTTTTTGAAGAGTGTCTGGGAGGTTTCGTATGGATGCAGCTGCAACCATATCTCTCTCTCTCTCTC
>JARJDX010023383.1:0-18532 GCA_030264735.1 Gymnusa sp. GC000175 | reverse complement strand
TTCGTTGTAAACATACTAAATAGTAGCATGGGCATGGCATTTTTGCCAACCTTAAAAAATGTAAATGTGCCTCTACAATTAAACAATGGGATAAGACAGCATTTATTTGCGGAAGGTTACAGTTGCAGAAATTTTAATGTAACATCTTCAATGTTGCAAAAATTTAACAATTCTGTGTATTACATAAATAATACTGATGTAAATAATGAAATAGAAGCAGATGTACTAAATATATTTATGGATATAGATTTACCTTGTAGAAGTATGCAAAAATAAAATTATATGTTAAAGTTGAATGTATTATTATTAATTATTCATATGTATTTAAAAAAAAATAGGGAAGGGGATAATATTGGCGATTTGGGCGACTGCGCATTTGAAAAACCTGGCAACACTGATTATTGAACGAAAAAGTTATTCGGGTGTTGAACATCGTAGCGTATGGAGCATTATTAGTGTTTGGTATATTTTGCTTTTTATTATTTTTAACAAATTGAATCAACAACACACGGTGAGTAATTATTTTACTAAATATAATTTGAGTTTATGTTCGTGAAAAAACAAAAGAATGAAGGTTATGAAAAAAACCGCGTCAAAACCGTTAGACTACAAAATAATTCAATTATTGCAATAGAGGGGTATACATAATTGGCTGTAATTTTATATTTTAACCTTACTCGTCTTAAAACATAATTAGTTTTTGTTGAAATATTGGTTATTATATCAATAATATTTATTATTTTATTATTTCAGAATCACTTAAGTTGGTTAGTGTATGACCATCATTTCCCAAACTTGCGTACAAGAGAATGCAAGAATAATTTTACTCGCTGTAAATTTAAGCCAATAATTACTATGTGATTGTATGATAGTGACTAATAAATCAAACAATATTTTATATAAACTATAATCATATGTGAACATTTTTTGATGATACGCAAATTCCACTGATTTATTGATTGCAGTACACATAGTATATATAATCTATGCGTACACACCGCCGAACCATGGCGAGTGCGAGTGGTTGTAGCATAGAGTAACTAATAGTTGTAATGCAGGACTGCTGGGGCCGCTCGCTTCGCCTCATGGTGCCCCGCACAGCCACGCCTCGTGTGCGCTCTTAATAAGGTCTATGCTTGGAACTTTACCAAAATGAACTACCAATTTAGGATTTTATGCCCAACATAAATACAAAATAAACAATAACACCTGGCTTAGATTGGGCGGTATTTTGCTAAAACCAATAATAGAATTAAATCCATTTCCATATCCATTTATTTGAGTAGTTTATAATTGAAGAGACCAGTGTAAACTAACGCTTTTAGAAGTTGCTTAGGCAACCAAACGCAAGTCACAGCGATGGTGTACATGCATTGTCTTTTACTCTTTTGCTATACGTTATCTCTCAGCCATAGATTATATATACTCAGCGAGAACTGATGCGAGCAAGCTTGGCGAATGTGTATGCTGCATTCTATCAACCTCAATTCACCAACGAACCTTGCAATATCCATCCGTAGAATTTTCTGATAAAATGTGTAAATCAGTAGCATATTCATACCCCAAAGCAATAAAGCTTTTGCCAAAGTGCTGTATTAACTCGAGTATAAATAATGGATTTACAAAAAACATGCAATCAATGCAAGACCAAACCAAGCACATGGGAGCAGAAATTGAGAAAACTTTCTATAGACCACAATTGAGAATGCAGCAATCCCACGAAGCTTTTTCTAATTCGCATATTTATAACTGGATATAATCTAACGCATTATACAGACAACAATTTTAATGCAGCAACTGTTTGTGATTCTACAGAAAACGCAACCAATTCTGTAAAAAATAGTGCTGCAGAGTACTGCATAAAATTGCAGATATGCAAACCACCGGTTAATAAAAGGGTAGATCCAAGACTTAAAAATAAATATGCGCAAGCTAAAAAATCAAACCAAAAACAAATTTCGGAAAGTCAAAAAACACCACATAGTCCGTTAAAAACTCAACTTAAGGAGTTCAAAAGTAATTTTATAACTTATCGATATAACTGAAAACGAAAAGTTAAACATTCATGGCATCTTATATCAACATCAAAGTCCCAACCAAGTGGAAGTGGATAATGGTATTGCCAAAAATGGCACGGTTTTAACGAGCCAACATAAAATTTTGGAATGTGGTATACCATTTAGAAACGCATACTTTGTAGGAACTGTAAATTTGAGCAACCACTCTTATAAATTTATTAAAATGAAGAGTAATAAATTTGAACAAAACTGTTGTAGATGCAAATAAAACTGTTCCTTGCACTTGTTACAACACAGCAGACCGCAATGCTAGCAACATTAAATTTTTGCAACAGCTTCAAATTTAGAATCTACTAACACAACTGAAAATAGGCAAGGTACAGTTTCAGCAAGGTAAACACAACACGGAAATTCAACATTCTAACAATTATAATGCCACAAACCCGAAAATGCAAGAAACACAGAAATTGTACCAAATACATTTTAAAAAGACAACATTAGATATATTATCTGCAAGGCCAATCAATGCAAGTACCAAACAAGCACATGGGAGCAGAAACTGGGAAGCCTTCTATGAACCACAAATGTAAACGCAACGATTAGAATCATTGAATGCTCAACACTGCGCCAACTTCCCAACGTGGGGCTTTATGGCTAAAACCCATTCCAACTGGTTGCTTGGAGCCAACCGATGCAAGTACCAAACCAAGCACATTGGAGCAGAAAGTAGCAAGCTTTCTATGGACCACAAATAGAAACGCAACGTTAAAAACCTTTGAATGCTCAACACTGCACCAACACTCCAACGTGGGGCTCTATGTCTAAAACCCATTTCAACTGGTTGCTTAGAGCCAACCGATGCAAGTACCAAACCAAGCACATCGGAGCAGAAAGTGGAAAGCTTTCCATGGACCACAAATAAGAACGCAACGGTAAGAACCTTTGAAAGCTCAACACTGCACCAAATCCCCAACGTGGAGCTTTATGTCTAAAACCCATTCCAACTGGTTGCTTGGAGCAAGGCCGTTTATCTTGCTTTATTTTTACAACTAAATGTTTATTATAAAAACGGTCTACTCTAAAAAGTGACGGTTTCAACGAGCCAACATAAAATTTTAGAATATGGTATAACAAATAGGAATGCACACTTCGTAAGAACTGCAAATTTAAGCAACCACTCTTATAAATTTATCAAAATAAACAGAATTATAATAAATTTAAACAAAACTGTTGTAGATGCAAATAAAACAGTTCCTGTACTTGTTACAACATGACAGACCGCAATGCTGCTACCAACATCAAATGTTGCAACAATAACAGTTCCAAATTTACAATCTGCTAACCCAAATGAAAGTGGAAATACAAGAAACACATAAATTGTACCAAATACATTTTTGAAAAGACAACATCAGATATATTATCCACAAAGCCAATCAATGCAAGTACCAAACAAGCACATGCAAGCAGAAATTGGAAGGCCTTCTATGGACCATAAATGAAAACGCAACGTTAAGAACCTTTAAATCCTCAACACTGCGCCAACTTTCCAACCCGACTTACCAACGTGGGGCTTTATGGTTAAAACCCATTTCAACTGGTTGCTTAGAGCCAACCGATGCAAGTACCAAACCAAGCACATCGGAGCAGAAAGTGGAAAGCTTTCTATGGACCACAAATGAGAACGCAACGGTAAGAACCTTTGAATGCTCAATACTGCACCAACTCCCCAACGTGGGGCTTCATTTCTAAAACCCATTCCAACTGGTTTCTTAGAGCCAACCGATGCAAGTACCAAACCAAGCACATGGGAGCAGAAAGTGGGAAGCTTTTTTATGAACCACAAATAAGAACGCAACGATAAAAACCTTTGACACTGCGCCAACTCCCCAACCCGACTTACCAACGTGGGGTTTCATGGCTAGAACCCATTCCAACTGGTTACTTAGACCGAGGCCGTTTTCCTCGCTTTATTGTTACAACTGAATGTTTATTATTAAAACGGTCTACTTAAATGATATTTTTTACAACACTGAATTTATAACAGTACTGTGTTAAATCGAGTATAAATAATGGATTCAGAAAAACATACATTAACCTTATCCAGCAAGCAGATGAGAACCTTTAAATGCTCAACACTAAATAGGCCCAAAGCAACTAGAGTACCTTTATAATCCAAATACTCTTCTTCTCGTATCCCAATCCAACTGGTTGCTTAGATAGAGGCCGATTTAGAAAAACATACATTATCTTCATCCAGCAAGCAGATGGGAACCTTTGAATGCTCAACACTATATAGTTCCAAAGTAAAAAGTGGTACTAAGTACTAAAGACGTAGACCACTCGGGCGCATAAACTTGAAAGACCACCTCTGAAGAATGCCGAAAGGTGATGCCGGTGGTGGTCGACAATGGCAACCTTTTGCGATATCCGACGCCCGTTGGGTGGTTACAAGGGAGGCCCGTGTCATTGTTCGGGAGGGGTTTTTAGCCGGTAAGAATCCGGCACTACCAGGCAGTACGGGCTGTCTGTCTATTTCCCCCTCCCACGAAAAAAAAAGGTCCAAAGTAACTAGAGTACCTTTTTAATCCAAATACTCTCCTTCTCGTATCCCGATCCAACTGGTTGCTTAGAGTGAGGCCGTTTTACTCGCTTTTTTATTACATCTGAATGTTTATTATTAAAACGGTCTACTTAAATGATTTTTTGTAGAATGCTGAATTTATAACAGTACTGTATTAAATCGAGTATAAATAATGGATTCAGAAAAACATACATTAACCTTATCCAGCAAGCAGATGGGAACTTTTAAATTTTTTATGTTCAACACTATATACGTCCATAGCAACTAGAGTACCTTTATAATCCAAATACTCTCCTTCTCGTATCCCAATCCAACTGGTTGCTTAGAGCGAGGCCGTTTTACTCGCTTTATTATTACAACTGAATGTTTATTATTAAAACGGTCTACTTAAATGATTTTTTGTACAATGCTGAATTTATAACAGTACTGTATTAATTCTAGTATAAATAATGGATTCAGAAAAACATCCATTAACCTTATCCAGGAAGTAGATGGGAACCTTTAAATGCTCAACACTGCCCTAACTCCACAACCCACCTTGGCACCGTAGGGTTTTATGGCCAAAACCATCTCTAGCCCTGACTTTAATGCGAAATTATGCAAGTCCAGTGGTTCGGAATCCACCAATTATGGGACCTGCAATGTAAGTTGCCATTAGGCGGAGATGATGATGCAACTAAGGTGTTAATTTAGAAAAGCATACACTAATCTTATCCATGAATAAAATTTATTTTTTACATGCCTTACATGTGATATGATAATATTTTGTTTGGAGGATTAAAAAGAAATGCCGTAAACTTTTAATTGCTCAACACTGCTCCATTCCCCGACCTGCCTTGACAGCGTGGAGGAATTTGTCCAGCAGATTGGATTCTGTCATGGTACCTAGACACAAGCAGAGATTTCTTTAATGCATCTTCGAAATAGAGTCCTTGCGTCAACATAAATCTAATCTGTGAATTTTTTCGTTCAAGAACAAAGTGAAGTTAAAATCATGTCTGGACTAACAAAAATATTAACCAAAGCATAGGAGTGGGTTTGGTTAGTAATCTTACCTCAATAGATAGTATGGTAGGAACAAGTTGTCAATCAAGAAATAATCCCAGACAGGAAGATGAAGGACACAAAAGAAAGATGAGAGTGCTTTTAAAATCATCAATACTTGTTGTTTTTTAATATATTTGCTAGTTATATAATTGCTACTTATATAAACTAGTTTAATATCAAACTCATCTCAATTAATATTCATGACGGGGTATAATATTTAATTTAAATTTTTAAGAAACATAACTTGTGTTGGAATAAACAAAATGCCATATGCAATCTATAGTCACTTTATTCTTTATTAAACCACTTAAACGAGCAGTGGGAAAGTGCTGTAATATGGTAATCAGTATTATTTTTATGTTTTGATAACACGTCCTCACTTGTTATAAATTCCTCCGCTCTTTATAAATTTTAATTTAAATATTTAAGATGAAATGGTTTTCTTTAAAAGTTGCCGACAACTTACCCCGCCTTTCCTTTATATCTGTCCGACCAAACATTTCAGGTAAAAATAAATAAATATACTTCGTCTCAACCAAAATAGGGCCCCGTTGAGAAGTATCCCACCCTATTTAACACGTACAACGTACATTAAAGGTGTAAAATTGGGGGAGTGGTGATATTTCCCGTGTAAAATACTTAAGGGTCTATATGAATGGTCGGCTTTTGTAAGGATAGCATTACCAGAATAAATGAAGCAAATGTTTTCTTTTCAAACTGTAGCCTAACCCTTTAAAAGGGAATGCGATCTATAATTGTTTTCAACGGCAACAGCGTGTGGATCCTTAGTTATTAAAACTTCAGATCATGAGTTTATTATGAACGTTTATCTATCTTTAGAATACGTTTTGTGATAGTGATTCCGATAATTGATTTAAAATCTGGGAATATGGAAGTTATGTCTCAAGTATTGAACAAAATTGTTAATATATCAGAATATGCAATGCGTCTTTAAATTTTACGATAATTAAGAATTATTTATTTAAATAATAAAAATATAGAGAAAAACGAGGGATTTGCCCAGCAGATGAGATTCTGTCACATTACCTAGATCAAGCAGAGACTTTTTTACTCCATCTTCAAAATAGTGTTATTTCATCAACAGGGATCAGTGGAAAGCAAAAAAAAAACAACCAACACTTCAAGTCAAGTCAGAGATTCATCAACGCAAAACCATGATCTGTGTAGTGGGACTGAAAAGGCGTTATTCACCACTAAATCCTTGAAAACAACACGGTCAATTCAAGACTTTAACCTACGTTAAGGTTTAACAATGCAATTTGGCAGACTAAAATTAGATGAAGAAAAATATGGATTTACATACATTACCATTATTCAGGAAGCGGAAGGAAGAATGCTCAACACTGCCCTAACTCCCCAACCCGTCTTGCTTGCGTGGGGTTACATGGCTAAAACCATGTTTATTAATTAATCATTAAGTTTGATGCGAAAAAAAGTCCAGTGCTTCCAGAAAAAATGGAGACATAAAGAAGTGATTTTGAAATATTTAACAGCAAAGATGCTGAAGAAACTTAAGTTGTTTAAACTTTGGCAGAAGGAAACTCAAGTTGTTTAATCTTAAGCAGAAGGGAACCTTTGAATGCTCAACACTGTCCCAACTCCCCAACCCGCCATGCTTGCGTGGGGTTACATGGCTAAAACCATATTTAGCCATGCGTTTAATGCGAAATCGTGCAAGTCCAGTGCTTCCAAAAAAAGAGGAGACAAAAAGAAGTGATTTTGAAATAATCAACACTGAAGATGCTAAAGATACTTAAGTTGTTTAATCTTAAACAGAAGGGAGCCTTTGAACATTTAACACTGTTCCAACTCCCCAACCCGCCTTGCTTGCGTGGGGTTACATGGCTAAAACCATATTTCAGTTATTATTCTATTATTATGTTATTCATTAATAGTGAAGATGCTGAAGAAACTTAAGTTGTTTAAACTTAAGCAGAAGGAAACCTTTGAATGCTCAACACTGTCCCGACTCCCCTACCCGCCATGCTGAATACTTAAGTTGTTGAAAGCAGAAGGAAGCCTTTAAATGCTCAACACTGTCCCGACTCCACTACCCGCCATGTTTGCGTGGGGTTACATAGCTGAAACCATATTTAGCCCTGAGTTTAATGCGAAATCGTGCAAGTCCAGTGCTTCTAGAAAAGAAGGAGACAATAAGAAGTGATTTTGAAATCATCAATACTGAAGATGCTATAGATACTTAAGTTGTTTAAACTTAAGCAGAAGAAAACCTTTGAATGCTCAACACTGTCTGGCTAAAAAAAACCATATTTAGCTCTGAGTTTAATGCGAAATTGTGCAAGTACAGTGCTTCCAGAAAAGAAGGAGACAAAGAGTTATTTCGAAATCATCAACACCAAAGTTGCAAAGGATTTTTAAGTTGTTTTAATTTTAGTAGAAGGAAACCTTTGAATACTCAACACAGTCCTATCTTCCCAACCCACCTTGCTTGCGTTGGGTTACATGGCTAAAACCATATTTCGCCCTGAATGCGAAATCGTGCAAGTCCAGCACTTTCAGCAAAGAAGGAGACAAAAAGAAGTGATTTTAAAATTATCAACACTAAAGATGCAGAGGAAACTTAAGTTGTTCTCTTTTGTAGTTGGTAGTTACCAAAATAGGTAGTAACCAAGAACTAATAAAATATACCAGACAACAATGAGATGTAGAAAGAGCCAAAAAGGAGATGAATGATTTTGAAATCATCAATGCCGAAGATTCTGAAGTTGTTTTTTGTTGTATTTTCTCGTTACCCACATAGATAGTAGTTTAACATCAAGAAGTATTGAAACATTTAGTCACGAGAGTGAGAATGAAAATAAACACCGTTGTCATATTGCAATTAAAAATGAAAGATTCACATAATTTATATAAACAAGAGGCTTGAAGAGTTATATGACACTTGAAAGACCAACGTGTTTGAAGTGATCCTAAGTAATTTCTTGATTTTAGAATCGCTCTTTGCAAACTAAAAGTTTTTGACGAAGAGGACAGTAATTCAGCAACAAACATCATGAGATAAACGTCACTTCTCATAACTTATACGTGGATATCGAACTCTTGTAGAGTTCAAGCAATAACTTTTTTAAAAATTTTAAATTTGAAATATAAAAATAATAGAAGTTATGCTTTTGTTATGTGTCCTATTTTGAATTGTTTTAAGCAATGTAATATATACTAAATAGGAAAATATGTTTTATGCTTTCCATTGTAAAATTGTAGTTCAAATTAAATGCGGGTACCGATCCAGTTAATTATTTTAAAATAAATTTCATGTAAAATTAATAGAAAACATTTTTGTAAATTTTACAATCAAGTTTTGATCGATATTCAATTTTAATTATAAATTATTTATAGTTTAATTATTGTTATTATTATACAGATTTTTGTTATAATTATTATTATTTTGTAAAACAAATATAACATTATGAAATATTAAAATAATTATTCATTGGTAAGTTATAGTAGATACGTGCAAGATCTCACGTGCATATCTGATTTGTAATCAGTTCTTGCTGATCGGATTAAAAAATGCAATATTTTAAAGGTTCAAGGATAAAATATTCAAATCATTTATTTATTGTCAATAATAACAAAAGAAATTCTAGAACTTTCTTTGGGAAATATAATTCAGAAGCAAAATCTACAAAGTTTTGCTTGGAGTAAATTATTTTGATTATAACTGGCATAATACAAGATTTTATTTTGATATTACTTTTAAGGTTTTTTATTATGTTTTTGTACTCATTGAATTTATTTAATTCTTTTTCAAAAAGGCCATGCAAATAACAGCCACGGCCGCAAAAATAAAAAATTAGAATATTATTAAATAGATAATACGTATTTTAATAGATCAATTAAGAATCAATAAATTGTGTTATTAAATGAATACAATATAAAACATTCCTATTAAAATAGGTGGAGTTATTTTACAGAGGAGGGGAAAAGTCCTTTATATACCAACGCACCCTACTACCGTAATAGCATTTGTAGCATTCTATTTTTCAAGTAAACCTATTACGGTTCTTTTAAAAGAAAGTTTGTGTTAACATGTGTATACCAAATCGGAAAGAAAAAAGTCAAATAAGACTTGAACATTTTATAAAAAAGAAACAATTTAAAAGTTTAAAAAACTTTGAAAATGTTGGAGATGTATATAATAACCAATTTAACGATATTTTATCCAGCTCAACATACTATACAGAAAAACTTATGTTTTATGTGAATAATTATTTAAAATCAGTAGACAAATCTTCAATATATAAGTAAGCTTTTGAATTTTTTTTATGTTTTATTTTAATTTTCTCCCAATGTTGTAGAATTTTATTTGGAACTACCCAACCTGCCCATGTAATTTCTATAACCGCAGTGATAATAATGTCCTTTATGATTTATCCAAGCAATCAGAACGAAGATTCGTCAAAATTATTAAATTTTATTTACTTAGGATCATTTTGCAACTATCTAGGGACACAATTTTGGATGACTTTTATATCAGGGTTATCTTTATATTTCACTTTGCCTAGACATCATTTTGGAAATGTGCAAAGAGTGTTATTTCCAAAATACTTTGTGCTAAATAGTGTTCTTTCATTTGCAACACTTTCTATTTATGCTAAACGTCATAATTGGGAGTCAAAAATTCCGCTAGATTATTTGCAGGTAAATATTATAAATACTAAAATAAATATTAATTTTAATTAATTTTTTTTAGATCTTTACGTTGTCGATCTCATTTTTGATTAATCTTGTTATAACCCTGTATTTAGTTCCTCCTTTATTGAAATTAATGACAATGAAGAGTCGAATCGAAGTAAGTGCTGGAGTTGGAATGGAAATTGGAACATGTAATATAGGCCAATTAATAAATTGCCCACACTATATTAAAATACATAAATCATTTAGAAAAGTTCATATGTTAATTGCTGTTGGTAATATAATTGCAATGACTTGTACAGTGTTCCATTTAATTCATTTAAGTAATAAATTTTGTGTGCTGTTATAAATTTCAATAAAGAAACTTAATTATTCTGTATCAACTTTATTTTTTATCAGTGAGTGTACTCCCTAAATTTTATTAAAAACTTAATAGTTTTTGAAGTATTTGCGAAAATAAAGAAGAATATAACTAATAAACCACCATTTCCGTTTGGTGGATTTCAGCCAAAAATTACTTTAAGTTGTTATCGATTGCACTTGTTTATATATTTTATCTACGTTAGTAATAATCAATCATTTGAAATATTCAAATTTGGCGATACTTGTTTAATTCATATTTATAAATATAAAACAGAAATGAAAACACTAAGGAAGATAACTGGACGGACACTATGGGGTAGGAGTAAGAAACGATGCTATAGAGTGGACATCATCGAGCGGATGGAAAATGAAAGACTCCCAAAAATATTAAAAAGGACCTGGCCAGTCTCAATTTCCTACCCTGACCACATCTGATCTGTATCTAATAAGTTGGCCATAAGGGCGAATATATGAATATTACACTAATTTCTAGAATTTTGCTAGTAATATTGACATCTTCGTTCCACGTATTTACGAGGTGCAATTCTTTGTAATCTTCAACAAATAGAAGAGAAAAACTTTGTGGATTACATAAGGCGCTTGATTTATCTCGAAACTTGTAGTAATAAAAAAAGGTAACTTTGTCGATGCAATTCGTTTTCGACTTTGTTTATGAGATGTCACCAACTTTGACACAAATATTGAAATTAAAAAAAACCAATGAAAGGCGATTGATGTTGAAGCAATTAAGTGAAGAACAGTGGCCCCCACTGAGTCTGTTGCTTAATGTTATCGTGACGTCAAAATTGTCAAAAATTGCTGGCAATTTTAGTTGCCCCTGTAAGAGAACCTTGAATCAATAAGCACTATCGCTGCAAATATATGTATATTCAGCAAATGCTCCTGCCCTATTATTAATAAATAAATAAAAAACAAATAAAATATAATTTTTAAATTATTTGAAAAATATATGTAATCTCGAGAGTTGAATCAAGGATTAACTGATTGACTGCCACGATATCACTTCCTTTCTTCCATACGTGGTGACAAAAAATATGTGGCCAACATAAACATATTAGTTCCGATGAATAAAGCTTTTAGACCTAAAGGCGAATATAGTGAAGAATCAGATCCGTCACCCCAATTATAAGATTTTGAAAAAACTGAAGTCTTTGGATATAGACAACCTCATAAAAGCTTCAATACCCGCAAAATGTTTCCGCAGCGCGGTTTTAAACGAAAAGGAAATCGAAGAAGCCAGCCTTAGTTTTTTATCTCTGACCACTTTGGACCTATACCTGATTAGCGAAATCGTTTGCAAATGTATAAGCAAACCCCATTTAAAAACCAAATTTAAATATTACACCAACTTTCAGGAATTTTTTTTTAGTAATACAACTTCGTTCGACGCGTTTTCCAGATGTGATTCTTTGAAATATTTAATAAAAAGGAAGAGAAAAAACATTTTAAAAAACTTTTTGTGGTAATGAAAAATTTATATATTTATACGGTCATTTGCGGCTTTGTTTATGGAATGTCACAAACTTTGACGCAAATACCGAAATCAAAAGAAAGACGAATGGAATCCTATTGTTATTGAATTACAAATAACTTTTAATGAGGCACAGAAAAAATTTGCGCACCGTAAGAGGATGGTCGTTCTTTATTTACGTCAGTAAAATTAAATCGCAATGGTGACTAGCAAAGACAGCCCATACCATAAAAGCAAAAAAAGGACCCCTAAATCGTACATTCAAACAGTTAAGTTTTCTTTAAAGATCTCAACCCAAACTAGAAATTAAAAAATGATTCGGAGGGACCGTGACAAAATCAACATTTATAATATATTCAAAGCACGTTTGGAATACGAAAACAGGAATCAGATACATACCTTTAGAAGAGCATTAAAAAGGCCAGATCGACTATTATTAAATGGCAACAAAGATGGCAGAATATATCAGGCTCGGTTAGAACGAAACAATTTATTCCAGACCCATCATATTATGTCATTCTAAAAAGTTTATCTTACGTCGAAGATCTCAACGCAAATATCTATATCCCTTCTAATAAATCCTACATATCGGAATATTATTCAAAGGGACTGTGACATCGTCATCTGCATTTCCAATTTATTAAAGCACGTTTGAAATCGGAAAACAGGAATCAGATATTTAATAATAGAAATTATACTTACTCCATCTGATTTAGAGTTTTATGTACTTTGAAAATTATTATTAAACTAATTCTTATTTTACACTTAAAAAAGTGTGGCGTTTCTTGGAAGGATATTACGGGGAATCTGAAAAGCGTGGCGTCTCCCAATATCTTTGAAAAATGACAAATGGCTACTTTGAGGACATAATTACTAATTGATATAAACGCAAAACAAAAGATAATGCGATTATTTTCACATAGTAATTTAAAATATTATATTATAATTATTATTATTATTATATTATATTATTATTATATTATATTATTATTATATTATATTATTATTATATTATATTATTATACACATTTATCAATTTTCCCAGTGCTACAGAACACCAGAAGTGGCAAAAAAACATTAGTAGAAACAAAAACAAAAGTAATTTTTAAGTTTATTTGTTTTAAAAGTTAGTTTTTATTGGTTGTTGAAATAACAACCATCATATGTGCTATTAAATGTGACCAATCAATTCCCTACCTCTGACCACATATAATCTGTACCTGATAGGCGAATGTGCAATAATTAATTTATTTGGGAATTCCTGTTATAAACTTATATTATAATAATAGTTAATGTATATGGCTTATAGCTAAAATAATAATATTATTATTAGTATTAAATGCAAATCTTCAACAAATGAAAGAGAAAATGGACGAAGGAAACAAAACCAATTAAAAACACTTTTGTGGATTACACGAAGCGCTTGATTTACAGTGAAACGAAACCGCCAGAAACTTGCAGTTTATTTTGTGTCAAAAGATCCAAAACCATTTCAAAGAAGAAGGTTCTGGGTTAGTAATGCCAGTGTCCTGGTATAAGACCATGGCGTTTTGTAATGTGCATTACTTCGGTAAAATTAAATCATATCGGTGATTGGAAAGAGGGTCCATACCATTAAAACAAAAAAAGACGCTGAAGTCGTCCGCTGCAGACGTTGACAACCTCATCAAAGCTTCAATACCCGCAAAATTTTTCAGCAGAGCCGTTTTACCCGAAAAAGAAATCGAAGAAGATAATTCCTTACCTATACCACATCCGATCTGTTCCTGATAAGCAAAATCGTTGGACATAAAGTAAATGTATGAGTAAACCCCATTTAAAATCCAAATTTGAATATTACACCAATTTAACCAGTTGCAATTCTTTATCTTTAACACAAAAAGGAAGAGAAAGAAAGAGAAGAAATGGAACATACCATACTACTAAAACAAAAAAGGTATTTTTGTCGTCGTACCTTCAAACAGTTTATTTTACGTCGAAGATCTCAACCCTTATCAAAGAACTATATCCATTGTAATGGGTTCTAGAAATCAAAATATGATTTAGAGGGACCGTGACAACATCGCCATTAATATTTATGAAATATTTTTAAAGGACGTTTGGGATAGGAAAACAGAAATCAGATATTCAATAATAGAAATTACACTAACTCCATTTGGTTTGGAGTATTATGTTCTTCGGCAATTTTGATAACACAAATTCTTAGTTTACACCGAAAAATGTGTGGCGAAGATAAGGCAATTGGTAATTTAATATATTATATTATTAAACACATTTATTAATGCACCCAGCGCTAAATAATGGCATACCAGAATTAGTAAAAAAATATCATTAGTCAAGATAGAAAGAAATGATATCTGATTTACGATAGAAGTAAGTATAGATTTATCAAAAGTAATTTTTAAACTTATTTGTTTTAAAAGTTGGTTTTAATTGGTTGTTGAAATAACAAGGATCATATGTGCTGTAAAATGTGACGAATCAAATTCTACTCAATGCTTCATAAAGTAAAAACACAAAGAGACAGGACACAAAACTAAAATTATTTACTATTATTATACATTGTTCAAAATAAATTTTAAAAGAATAAAACTAGGGAAAATATCAACTTGCAGCGGCTAGTAGATAACCTTATCAAGGCTTTAATACCCGCAAAAGTTTTCCATGGCGCGGTTTTAAACGAAAAGAAAATCAATGAACTCCGAGCCAGCTTCAACTCCTTACCTCTGACCACATCCGATCTATGCCTGATAAAAGAAATCGTTGGACCAAAGGGTCCAAATTTTAATCTTACACCAATTCTCAGGAGAATTTCACTGGTAATATTGACAGCTTCGTTCCACACATTTACGAGCTGCAATTCTTAGAAATGTTTTATAAATAGAAGACAAAAAGAACAAAGCCCCACACTGCCTGTTGCTTAATGTTGTCGTGACGCCAAAATTGTCAAAATTTGCCGGCAATTGGGCAATTATAGTTGTCCGAGTCAAGAATCTTAAATCAATAAGCAATAATAATACAAATGTAAAGTTAGCATATAATAATGCCACATTACTAATGTAGAACTAAATACCATTGAATTAAAATTTTTAAATTTTATTTGAAAATTATATGCCATGTCGGGAGTTGAACCCAGAATTGCATTAAAGAAATAAACTTCACGGATAATTTGGATGTGCTTGACTACCACGATTTCACTTCCTCTCTTCCATACGTGGTGACAAAAAATCTTTGGCCAACATGAACATATGTCCTCTAATGAATGTGAAACTTTCAGACCTTAAGGCGTTTCTTGAAAGGGTATTATAAAGAAGCTGAAAAGCGTGGCGTCTCCCCATATTATTAATTGGTATAAGCGCAAAAAAGAAGATAAGGCAATTGGTAATTGATTTTATTATATTATTTATTACTTCCAGCGCTGAATAATGGCATACCAGAATTAGTAAAAAATCATTAGTCAAAATAGGAGATAGGAGATAATATCTGATTTACGATAAAAGTAAGTATGGATTTATAAAAAGTAATTTTTAAACTTATTTGTTTTAAAAGTTGGTTTTAATTGGTTGTTGAAATAACAACGATCATATGTGCGGTAAAATGTGACGAATCAAATTCTACTCAATGCTTCATAAAGTAAAAACACAAAGAGGCGCGGTTTTAAACAAAAAAGGAATCAAAGAAGAACAACTCCAAGTCAGTCTCAACTCCTTACCTCTGACCACATTCGATCTATGCCTGTTAAAAGAAATCGTTGGACCAAAGGGTCCAAATATAAATCTTACACCAATTCTCAGGAGAATTTCGCTGGTAATATTGACAGCTTCGTTCCACACGTTTACGAGATGCAATTCTTAGAAATAGAAGAGAAAAAGAACAAAACCACACACTGCCTGTTGCTTAATGTTGTCGTGACTTCAAAATTTGCCGGCAATTGGGCAATTTTAGTTGCCCGTGTCAGAGAACCTTGTATCAATAAGCACTAATAATACAAATGTATGTAAATTTAGCATATTCTTCTGCCATATTACTAATAAATAAATAAAATTAATATATGTTTAAATTATTTAATAAATATATGCAATGTCGGGAGTTAAATCCAGGATTTAATAATAAATATAAACCACACGGATGGTTTAGATGTGCTTCACTGCCGCGATTTCACCACCTCTCTTCTACACGTGGTGACAAAAAATCTTTGGTCAACAAACATTTGTCCTCCGATGAATGTGAAGCTTTTAGACCTAAAGGCAAATATGGTGAAGCATTGGATCCGTCACCCCAATGATAAGAGTTTGAAAAAACTGACAGCTTTAGATGTAGATAACCTCATAAAGGCTTCAATTCCCGCAAAATTATTGCGCGGCGTTGTTTTAAACATAAAGGAAAATGAGAAAAAAACCATTTCGAGCCATCCTCAATTCCTGACCACGTCCGATATGTACCTGATAAGCAAAATCGTTATACATAAGTTAAATGTATAGGTAAACCCCATTTAAAATGCAAATTTGAATATTACACCAATTTCAGGAAAATTTTGCTAGTAATACTTTGTTCCACGCGTTTATCAGGTACGATTCTTCAAAATCTTTATCTTTAACAAGCAGGAAGAGAAAAAGGAGAGAAGGAGCAAAACAATTTAAAAAAACTTTGTTGATTACATGAAGCGCTTGATTTACAGAGAAACCAAACCATCAGCAACGTGTGGTAATAAAAAAATATATAACTTTATGAAAACAATTCGTTTGCGACTTTGTTTCAAAAACTTTAACACATATATCGAATTCGATATAAAGACGAATAAAGCTATTCGTATTAAATTACAAATAACTTTCGAAGAGGCACGGAAAAAAATTCGTACCGTAAGAACGTGGACGTTCTTTGTATACTTCGGTAAATTTAAATCGCAATGGACATTTGATCGGCTCATACCATTAAATAAAAAAAGACTCTAAAGTCGTACCTTCAAACAGTTGGAGATCTCCACCCATTTCATTGAACTATATCAATTTTTATGGATTCTAGAAATCAGAAAATTATTCAGAGGGATCGTGACAACATTTATAAATTATTCAAAGCACGTTTGGAAAACGAAAACAGGAATCAGATATTTAATAATAAATCAAAAAAAAATCCTATAAAACCATGGTGGAAAGGGAAATTACCACATAAACTTCATAGTTAAACATATATACTGGCCAACAAATATTTATAGACCCCGAAGTCGACCTTTCAAAAGTTTATTTTCTGTCGGAGATCTAAACCCATATCAATTTTTATGGTATATCAAAGAATTATATCCATTGCTATGGATTCTAGAAATCGGAAAATGATTCAGAGGGACCGTGACATCATCGCCATCAACATTTATAAATTATTCAAAGCACGTTTGGCAAACGAATACAAGAATTTCATATTTAAATGAATTAAAAAAATATCCTATAAAACCAGGGCGGAAAGGGAAGTTAACATATAAATTCCACAGTTTAACATATATACTGGCCAAAACATATATAACATATATTATAGACCCCGAAGTAGTCCTTCCAAAAGTTTATTTTCTGTCGAAGATCTCAACCCAAATATCTATATCCCTTCTAATAAATCCTAGATATCGGAAAATTATTCAAAGGGACTGTGACATCGTCACCTGCATTTCCAATTTAATAAAGCACGTTTGAAATTGGAAAACAGGAACCAGATATTTAATAATAAAAATTACACTTACTCCATTTGTTTGAAGTTTTATGTACTTTGGAGATTTTTATTAAACAAATTCTTAGTTTACACCGAAAAAAAGTGTGGCGTTAATGGCGTTTCTTAATAGGGTTTTATGGGAAAGCTGAAAAGCGTGGCGTCTCCCCATATTTTTGAAAAATGATAAATGGCTACTTTGAGGACGTAATTACACATTGGTATAAACGCAAAACAGAAGAAAATGCGATTAGTTTCACAGGGTAATTTATTATATTATATTATTATTATATTACTATGCACATTTATCAATTTTCCCAGTGCTACAAAACACATAAAGAAGCCAAAAATTACCATCAGTAGAAACAGAAACAAAAGTAATTTTTAAGTTTATGATGGCTACCTTGAGAACGTAATTACAAATTGGTATAAACGCAAAACAGAAGATAAGGCGATTAGTTTCACAGTGTAATTTATTATATTATATTACTATGTACATTTATCAATTTTCCCAGTGCTACAAAACACATAAAGAAGCCAAAAATTACCATCAGTAGAAACAGAAACAAAAGTAATTTTTAAGTTTATGATGGCTACTACCTTGAGGACGTAATTACAAATTATTATATTATATTATTATTATTATATTACTATGCCCATTTA
>JARJDX010023335.1:0-10754 GCA_030264735.1 Gymnusa sp. GC000175 | reverse complement strand
TCGCCTTTCCCCACTTTCTGTTTACATTTTAGGAACTTGATATAAAAGCGCGTACGTGCGCCTCTTTATAATTATTTAATCGCGTTCCTTTCCAGCGGGAGAAAAAAAAATGCCGTCGATACGATTAGGTGACGAAATTCCAAACTTCAAAGCCAACACCACACAAGGCCCAATCGAATTCCACAAATGGCAAGGCAAATCGTAAGTGTTGACACTATCAATTTTATTAATTTTATTAAATATAAAAACCTAAATAAGTCGATTAGTTAGTCACATGTCATAATTATTTGTCATTTTGACATTTGAAAAAAAGTTAGGTTAGATTGGGTTATTTTAGGTTACAGTTAGGCACAAAATTTCTATTTACTAATTTCGTTGCATCTTAACGCTAAAAGAAACTGTTAAGTTAGATTGGGTTGTTATAGGTTAAATAAGGCTCAATATTTCTATTCAATAATTTCGCAACATCTCAACATAAAAGTTTTTTTTTATAAAAGCGCACATGTGCGTCCGCCGCACATTATAAAAGAACATCCAGCGACCAATAAATTTTTATCAAAATTAAAAAATTATAACCATATTTTGCTTATTTATTTATTTTATGTAAGCAAAAAAAACGCGCTTTGCGCACTAATGAACGCCCAGGTGTAGGCGCATGTGCGCTATACGCAATGAACATGTGAATTTATTTTTTACTTATGTATTTTTTGTATAAATAGATGGGTGATGCTCTTCTCGCATCCTGCTGATTTCACGCCAGTTTGCACGACGGAATTGGGGCGTATAGCAGTGCACCAGCCGCATTTCCAGAAAAGGAATGTAAAACTACTCGCCCATTCGTGCGATAAACTGCAGAGCCATGTGGATTGGGTCAACGATATCAAGTCATATTGTCGCGATATCCCCGGCGAGTTTCCATATCCCATCATTTCCGACGAAAAGCGCGAACTGGCCGTGGAGTTGGATATGATTGATGAAAACAATAGGGATAGTGAAGATCATGCACTCACTGTTCGAGCTTTGTATATTATTGATCCCAAACACAAGCTCAGATTGTCAATGCATTATCCTGCATCAACTGGACGAAACGTTGAGTGAGTAATGATTTATTAAAATCATATTTCGTAACTCTTGTTTCAAAATTAAATTTCCCGCGTTTTGCTTACCAATCAGATTGCTTATTTCTCAACATTTCAAAAAAGAGCAATGGCATGGGTAACCAAACTTACACCTTGGTGCCAACAGTACAAAAAAATATCAAATAAACAAAATTAAGCTTGGTGCCTGCCAAGGACGGTAGAGGGCACGTCGCTCGCTTGTCGCTGTTAGCATACAGCAATACAGTTTACTGTCGTTGGGTGCCTGCCAAATTGCCAATAAAATCAAGCACAAGGGGAAATAAACTTACATTTTAATGCCAATGTTGCAAAAAAATGAGCAATGGCATAGGCAACCAAACTTACACCTCGGTGCTAACATTACAAAAATTCTAACGATGCAGGCAACCAAACATACACCTTGATGCCAAGTGAACCCCAACTGCAATTCTTTAATTATCAACACAAATTTCATTCTAATAAGTAATAATTATTTATTAATGAAAATATTTTCAAGGTTCATGAAATGATTCAGTAAATGGGATAAAAAATGTACGTTTTTTATTACCCATTAATACATACAAGAGCAAGGTTTAATTATTTAATAATTTAGGTAATAAAAAAGTAATTCAGGGCGCATTAATTATTTTCTAACCTGAATAATTTACAAAACGATTCGTTCTGCAGTAAATACATGACCAGTCTAGATTTAATAGATGCAGATGACTGGTGTGTTGGTATTATGTATTTTATGTTCGTTCAAGGTTTTAGAAGTTATGCTTTTAACTGTAACCAGCACGTGGGTAATACTCTTATTATGTTCCCATTAAAGGTTTTTATTAAGAAATGCAAAAGCAATTTGGCAAGCAAATTGCCTGTTAGTCATAATGAAAAAATTGGATTTGTAGGAAGGAGTTACCAATGAAAAATGATCAAATTGTAATTTTATATAATGGAGAAAAACAAAGTTGCATTATTATTAAACAAAAAAATCAATTAATAAAAAATATTTGATAATCACTAATTTCATTTGTTTCTTTGCAACGTCTCAGCAGTAATACCAAATTTTGACGTTAAATTTCAATATTTTGGAAATATTTTTACAGATTCTTAAAGAGGACTAAATTTTGTTTTAGATCATTAAACTTAATGATGAAGGTTTTGATTGGCTGTAAGAGCTGATAAGTTTTTTTTTAATTTTGAAATTTTTGACGTTAAATTTCAATATTTTGGAAATATTTTTACAGATTCTTAAAGAGTACTAAATTTTGTTTTGGATTTATGTCAAACTTAATGTTGTAATGAAGGTTTTAATTGCGCTGATAATAGTTTTTTTTAATTTTAAAATTTTTGAGGTTAAATTCTAATATTTTAGAAATATTTTTACAGATTCTTAAAGAGCACTAAATTTCGTTTTAGATTAATGTCAAACTTAATGGTATAATGAAGATTTTGAATGGCTGTAAGAGCTGATAAAAGTTTTTTTTTAATTTTGAAATTTTTGAGGTTAAATTTCAATATTTTGGAAATATTTTCACAGATTCTTAAAGAGGACTAAATTTTGTTTTAGATTAATGTCAAACTTAATGTTGTACCCTTTATTTTATAACCCTAATTGAACTTTTAATATTACCATTTGTTAAAATAACGCCACCAAAGTGCTTTAAAAAGTCTTAATTTCAATTTTAATTTTGTAGATCGCTAATAAACCACAAATGACAGTTAATATAACCTCTATTTTGCCACCATGGTGTTATAAAATACTTAATTTTTAATTTTAATTTAAAAAATTAATAATTTACTTAGTGACACCAAACATAACCTCAATTTTGCCACCAAATTATTTTAAATCCTTAATTTATATTAAAATATTGTAGATCGATAATTAACCACAAATGACAGTTAAACTAACCTCTATTTTGCCACCACGGTGTTATAAAATACTTAGTTTTGAATTTTAATTTCAAATATTGATCATTTACCTAGTGACAGTAAACATAACCTCAATTTTGCCACCAAAGCGTTTTAAAACATTTTATTTCGAACTTTAACATCAAAAATCGATAATCAAGCAAAAGCGGCATCGAATCTCAATTTCGACACGAAAGTAGCTTAAAAAATCTTAATTTTAATTTTAATAATCGATGTCAGCAAACTTAACCTCAAATTTGCCCCCCATTTTAATTTTAAACTATATTAAAGTGATCTTTAACCTCGAAGATAGTTTTATAACCCTATAAAATCCTCATTTGGATAAGAATCTAATAATTTAATAAATAATTCAAAAATATTTTTATAGGTTAACAAGAATTAAAGTTCCCTGTACGAAATATCATTCAATTACTTAATAAATTTGTCTTGACCTTAGCAAGAAGTGCGGGGTCACTGATAATCTACAGACGCTTTGAAACCTTTTTAAAAAAAAATCCACAAATTCCGCGTTATCTTAGAATATTTTTGGTGTAATTAACCTAAAGGGTTATCTGTCACAGGCAGATAACGTATATAAAAACAAAAAAAAACAATTCAAATTCATATTTAGAATGTTTTTGGCATAATTGTAAACAAAAATATATAATTAAAATACCATTTTACGTCAGTATATTTAAAAATCGTCAAAATTTTGCCAAAGTAAAAATGGAGATTAATAATAAAAAGAAACTATGTTGGTAACTACATCATGGTAAATTATTTTTAAAAATTGTCAGTATTGACGACGAAGTATTTGCAAATAATAAGAAGTAAATTATGTTTGCAACTGTGCCGCGTAGTAAAAATTTAATATTTATCTTCGTCTATTATCAGTGATACCAACGTAATGGTAAAAAACCTAATTATCGATATGTATTGGGATCACGGTCGTATACACAGGTCTGAAAACTCGAGGCTGTTTCTTATGTGAGAAGTGAGTCCGCTAAGTGTCAACTGTCTCGTAGTACCAAAAGGGTGGCGCATGAGTCGAGGGATGTTGATAAAAAAAATTTATTGTTTTTTTTAACATTTTATTATGTATGTATTATGTAACATTTGAGTAAAGGATTTTACTTAAAATGTGCGGGTATTATCAATCAATCTTTGTATGGCGGGGCTTGAAAATAAAACTCTATGGCGCAACATACTTAGATCCATGTGCCACATGGTAGCTGAGCGAGGGACTACGAGTTTGACGACACGTAAGAGACTCATGTCAAACAATAGATTTCCATACCTGTTTATACCGTGACCGTGATTGGGATAACAACAACTTATCATATTTTGTCGTAAGTGTTACCAACGTAATAATAAAAAAAAGTCATGGTAGTAACTACTCTGTTATCAGTGATGTCAACGTACTAGTGGAAAAAAAACCATACGTATAAATAACTGACACTATAAAAGTAAAATTTATTATAGTTTGTTATAAGTGTTACCAACGTAATATATTTGTTACCAGTGATGCCAATGAAAAAAAAAAAGAAAATATGCTCGTAACAATTGATACTTTGATAAAATTGATAAAATTTATTATTAGTGTTACCAACGAAACAATAGAAAAAATGTTACGAAAAGAAAACTATATTGGTAGGTACCAACTAGATTGGTAGACCTGAATGTATATATTTTGTTTACAAAAATTCAGATCTACCAACCTTGATAGTACAATAGTTTACTTTTTCACCGTTTGTTATCACTGCTAGCAACATAAAATAGCAAAGAAAAGTATTGCGCAATTCAATATAAAAACTCAAGTCTACCAACCTTGAAGTACAAAATTTTTAATTTTTCACAGTTTGTTATCAATGCTACCAACATAAAATGGCACGAAAAATATGCTTGCAACTAAACACTCAGGTCTACCAACATTGTACAAATTTTTTATTTTTGTCAAAGTTCATCATCACTGCTACCAACATAAAATAGCAAAAAAGTATGCTTGCAACTTAATATAAAAACTCAGGTCTACCAACCTTGTAGTACAAAATTTTAATTTGTCACAGTTTGTCATCACTGCTACCAACAAAAAATTGCAAGGAAAATATGCTTGCAACTCAATATATTTCTTCTCCGTTGATGCCTTGTTTTATAACTGACTCTAATTAAAATGTCATTAATTGTTTTATAATTTGTTTGTTTTTTTTTTCTCAGTGAAATTCTTCGTGTCATAGATTCTTTGCAATTGGTGGATAAAATTCCGCAGATTGCCACGCCTGCCAACTGGGTGGTGAGTTAATTTTTTTTAAATGTGTTTCTCAGAGATTTTAAATTGTTTTTGTTTTTAGCCCGGAGAAAAGGTCATGATTTTGCCCACGGTGCAAGAGAGCGAGATCGAAAAACTATTCCCCGGAGGCGTGGATAGGGTTTCTATGCCATCTGGAGTCACTTACGTACGCACAACGACTAATTACAAGATGTAAACGAGATCGTGAATATAAAATATGTATTGTTAAAATGAACAAAATAAAATGTAATTATCATAAAACTATATTTTTGGGGGTGTCAAAATGTAATTTTTGACAATTTTAAATAAATACTATATTATTATTATTATTATTACTATTATTTTCGGGTGGTTTGGAAGTCACCTTAAAAGTCGGTGGTCCCGTCTGTGGCGCTACACCCGCCCTGTTAGTTGAATTTAAAAAATTACAAAACGCAACATAACAAAGCATTAAAAGTTTTTGACATTTTAGTATGTCAAAATATGATAAATTTGCCATATCCTGTGCAAATTTAAACAAAATCGATACGCTCAAATTTTCACAATGTGTCATCAAAGTTCATGTTCCGGTTTTAAAGAAAATTGAAAAAACTGCGAAACGCTACATAAACAAATGCAGCGACATAACGAAGCATTGAAAGTTTTTGACATTTTAGTATGTCAAAATATGTTAAATTTGCCACATCCTGTGCAAATTTAAACAAAATCGATACGCTTAAATTTTCACAATGTGTCATCAAAGTTCATGTTATGGTTTTCAGAAAATTGAAACAACTTCGAAACGCAACATAAACAAATGCAGCGGCATAACGAAGCATTGAAAGTTTTTGACATTTTAATATGTCAAAATATAATAAATTTGCTACATCCTGTGCAAATTTAAATAAAATCGATACGCTCAAATTTTCAAAATGTGTCATCAAAGTTCATGTTCCGGTTTTAAAGAAAATTGAAAAAACTGCGAAACGCTACATAAACAAATGCAGCGACATAACGAAGCATTGGAAGTTTTTGACATTTTAGTATGTCAAAAAATGATAAATTTGCTACATCCTGTGCAAATTTAAACAAAATCGATACGCTCAAATTTTCACAATGTGTCATAAAAATTCATGTTACGATTGAAAAAAATTCAAAAAAATTGCGTAACGCTACCTAAACAAATGCATCGACATAAGGAAGCATTGAAAATTTTTCACATTTTAGTATGTCAAAATATGATAAATTTGCTACATCCTGTGCAAATTTGAACAAAATCAATACGCTCAAATTTTCACAATGTGTCATCAAAGTTCATGTTACGATTTTAAAGAAAATTGAAAAAATTATGAAACGCAACATAAACAAATGCAACGGTATAACGAACATTGGATGTTTTTGAATTTTAGCAGAATCAACGGTTACTTTATGTTGAGATGCAGCAAAATTATTAAATATAAATATTGAGCGTAATTTTGACTTAACCTATAATAACGTGATAAAATGTTAATATTTGAGGTTAGTCAAGTATTAAATTTACATACTAATACTTATACAAATTTATTTGAGGTTAGTCAACTGTCAAATAACATGTCAACATTTAAGGTTATTCAAATGTCAAGCAAAATATTATTTGAATAATAATTGATTTACTCTTTATTTCTTTATATTTTTATAGTATATGAATTGCCCTACATGTTTCGATCATTATCATCATCAGGCAAAAAATATAAAGTTGAGAATAAAATTTTATTTGAGGTTAATCAGATGTCAAACAAAACATCAATTTTTGAGGTTAGTCGAATGTCAAAGAAAACGTCAATAGTTGAGGTTGGTCAAGTATAAAAAAACTAAACTTATGTTATGTACATGCAAAAAAATTCGTCGCAATTATTTTAAGAAATGTGTTTAGACAGTCACGCAAAGTAAACAAAAAATAAATTATCGACTGTTGGCGTTGTCGTTGCGGTATAAAATATTTATCCTGCAGCAAAAAAATTACGAAAACAAAAAAAAAATTGAAAGACCTTGAACTGTGCATGAAAAATTTGTGTAAAATAGAAATCGGTAATTAATAATTTCGCAAGTGCAGAGCGGAGTTGAGTTATGGACGTTCACTTACTTAAGTAACCATCCACCAATTTTAATTTTGGACATGTTACATAAGAAGAATACATAAGCATCCGCCTATGTAATATGTTGTATATTTATTTCAAAATTAAACGTAAAAATGTTGAAAACAATTTGGAGAATTTGGGACCCGTAAGAAGTTAGCAAAGAAATATTTTCCAGCAATAATTTTTATTTTTATATATTTTTGCTAATAAAATGAAAAGCATTGAAGCTGCGGCAAAAGTAATTACAACAAATAAAAGGTCTTTAAACGAAGAACAAATGTCATGCTCTAGATTTATTTAAAATCATAATTTAAAAAAATTAATTAACAAATTAAGTTTCACGCTTAATGACTCAAAAATCACAAATTGGCTTTCTTTTAAAAATGTTATATACGCATCTTGTTCTGAAAAATATGTTCTTTCCATCGATGCACATTTAATTAGATAGTGGGGTCAATTAAGCCTGTAATAATTAAAAATGTAATTTTTCATTTTTATAAGGAAAATTTTATATATCTATTTTTATGGCGGCTGTTGGCAAGCAAGTCTTCTGTGTGTCAAAACTGTGCATTGGATCTTTTAATGTGGGTCTAAGATACTCGAAAAAAAAGTATGAATTATAGGTGGAATTCGATTTCTAAACAAATGAAGAAGTCAGATTATCTATACAAACGCAATGTCTTCAATTTTTTTTGACCTCCTGTCAAACTTTTTAAAGATGGAGCCTGTTGGCATTCCCATTTGACAGGAGGTCGAAATCAAGGTTGGTAAACGTGATTAGAATAATACACAAATCAGGTCTACCAACCTTGGTCGGAATGCCTTATATTAGTTGAAATCTATTGCCAACTTACAAAATAAAATTGCAATTTATTTATTAATATGTTTATACTATAATAATAATAATAATAATAATCTTTACTAGCAAGATTTGCTACAACAAAAACAACAATTTATAATATTATGCGATTAAATTTTTGTTTTATCAATTATGTAAATGATCACGACGATACAAATATTTACAAAACATTGCGGTAATTTCTGTGTGTCGCCAGCTTAAAAATAATGAAATTTTGCAATAAACACCACAATAGGTTTAAACTCATAAACTCAAGGACGCGTCTGCGATAAATTCTCGACAATTAATTTATGTAACATGTACAATACATTCTCTCTCAGAAACATAAACAATTAATCTCCATTTACTCGACTTATTACGTGGTGGCAAGTAAATCGTTAATTATTTAGATTTTATTTAAAAAAAAAACATTTTTTTCATGATGTCTGTCTGTCTGTCTGTCTGTGTGTGTATATGCGATTAGCCATTTTCTTACGCTAAACGCTAAATGTAATTTTAATTAGCCAATTAAAAAAATTATAATTAAGCGTGGAAGTTATTATTTTTTCTCAATTCGTTCAGACCACTTCGTGATTGGTAACAATTAACACTGAATGACCGCGTGTTGCATTTTTTTTTTTAGTAATCTCTATTTTCGGCACGTCTCATGAGATATTTTTAACGCACACACTCACACGATGATTTTTATATATGTATTTGACCTAACGCGAATTACTTACGCCGTGGGTATCGTGATCGAAGATCTTTTCCTTCCAAAATCCAGGTCGACTTCGGTTGAAATTATTACTTGATCGCGCATTATATCTTCCACTTCATAAACGGATGCGTCTTCGTCCATTCTAGTATTACCTGTAATTATAGAATTAAATTGCTCTAATTAATAAAAAGAAATTTTTAAGATAAGTACAAATTTATTTGATGTTGGTCAATTTTCAAAAAAAAATTTAAAATTCGAGGTTACTTAAATGTCAAACAAAACGTCAACGTTTGACGTTAGTCAAATTTTAAATGTCAAAAAACGCCAACATTTGTTATCTATATTTTTTTCCGTTTTTAATGTGATTTGTATCTAAGCCATACGATAAATAAATAAATAACTGTCAACAAAACGTTAATATGGAGTTATTTAAGTGTCAAACACGAAATATTTCTAATTTCATACTGAAATGGCACCAACTTAACAACAAAAAGATACCAAGTTTGTTTATACATATAGTAATGTCACTAAATTCATACTAAAATGTTACCAACTTCGTAATTCGCAATCCTGAAACAATAAAAAATTAAAAACTATCTAAAAGCTGACAAATTACTAGTTTTTTGGTAACTAACAACCCACAAATTAGGATTTAAACGTGTGTTTTCTGCTGATTACCGAATATAGGCGACTTCATCCCGCTTATTTTGTTCCCTATTCCCTATTATACTAAAACCGTAACTCCTCACAAAAATTAAACTTTATCATCAATTTTAACCGATACGGCCATAGTCGTGAAGGTCCTTCTTTTGGTTACTTAAAGAACCCGATATCCTCTATTTAAATATGCCATCAAAATTTTTTTACGACGTCCCGTTCGGCGTCGCGACGCCTTCAAACGACGATATCTCCTAAACGATAAATCGCATGGAAAAGTTTCTGTGTACACATAAAAGATCTTCCCACGGTCTATAAAAAAGTCTTATGGCTCGACTTTCTCCGGCAATATATAGGGGGTCAAAAATGGTCAAAATGGTGAAAATGCAAAAATCGGGTTTTCGGCTTTTTTTGCTAGCGCAGAAAATTATTTCGGAAAATTTCCTTTTAAGGAATTAAAGCATATTATTGGCGCTATCTGAAACTTTTTTCAAAAATATTTTACGATGCTTGGTTTGGCGTCGCGACGCTCTCAAAGTTGAAAAAAATTAAATAAACAATTGACGATATCTCTACAACAGTAAGTCGGTTTGAAAAGGTTTACGTAAAAAAAGTTAAGATCGTCTAAAAATCTATAAATAACACATTTGCCGCAACGTCCAATGGTTATAAAAAAAGAGTGAAACAATTATTGACTTTCTTTTGAAAAAAAACACGTTTTTGACCCTTTTGACCGCCGCAGAAATATATTTAAGTACATTCCATTTGGAAAAATAAAGTACTCGATCAGTGCTATACGACGTTTTTTTGAAAAAAATAATAGGACACTCCGTTTGGCGTCGCGACGCCTTTAAAGTTGAAAAAACAAACGACGATATCTCCGAAACGGTAACTCGGATAAAAAAAAATTTAAATACTTTTTTGTGGGCCGCCTGAAGATCTACAAAAATGTAAATTTACACGAAATCGTCAGACCCCGGGAAGTCGACTTAATTTGCGATTTTAGCGAACGTGCTGGAGGCGTTTTTATTAAATCTTGTAAAACTTTTAGGCATAAGATCTAAAAACTGGCGCTGCAAACTTTTCTGTTGCCGTGCCTCGATAGCCCCCAGGAGGAATGTCAGCACAAACTTATCGAGAACCCTGTGCG
>JARJDX010023314.1:0-12844 GCA_030264735.1 Gymnusa sp. GC000175 | reverse complement strand
TAAAAATGGCGCAAATGTTTTTGTTATCTTAATTTAGAATTTACTTTCGCGACTAAGGTCGAAGAAGGTCTTCAGTCATCGGACTTTTCCGCCTTGAGAATGCTCCCTGCAATGGCGAGCGAAACTTTGGCAACAACCAATAAAAATAAGTTTTTATCGTTGTTTAAAAAATGTCAGGAATTAAAACCCAAAAAAATAATCGTAAATCGAACGGTGAAAAATTGGGGTTGACATGTATTTGAAACAGAAATTAATGTTCTATTGTAAATTAATACCAAAAAAATCAAAAATGGCGCAATGTTTTTATCGTTGTTTAAAAATATGTGAGAAATTAAAGTAAAGAAAAAGTAATGTGATGTAATCAAAGTAAAAATAATAACACCCTCGAAAAGCGGGGGCGAATCTGGAGCAACAAGCTCTAACTCTCACCCACATACATCACAATTAACATGTCAGAAGGACCTCGCGGGCGATAGCCAGTTAGAGATAAACTTCTATTAACTAGTTTTAAATAAAATCATTTTTATTATATCAGCTAAAAACAAAATTCAATTATGACAATCAGAAATAGTCATAGTAACACAAAAAGTTTGATCAATGTACTTCTTGTTTTAAAGTGAAAATTATTATCAAGATGGATAGCATTTTGGTGGCGTCGGAAATCGACTTTTACGTCGAAACTATGAAACCCCAAAGTATTCAAGATATTGGAACATCTAGGTAATTAAAATATTTATACTGAAATAACAAAATTGTCATGAACACAGGATGCACAAAAACTACAAAAGTTCTGAGTTTAAAAAATACTGTTACGCTTTTTTAATATTATTTCCTTTAAGTATTTAGGTTTAGTGTATAAGCATGATTTCATGTGTTTATTTATGGTTTCGTTGCGAGCTCCATTTTACCATTAAAATCGAATTTTTAATTTTAAAATACAATTAATTCAAACTTAAATTTATCTCTAACACATATATTTCTTCTTCCATACAACAAATCAACCATAACTATAAGATGGTTAGAATGGCATGAGCGTCTACAAAAATTGTACCAACAAGCTGTAATAGAAGCGTCTGCAGTTAAAGAAGAATACGTCAAGGAAACTTTAATATCCTTCAACAAAAGCGCGATATTAGTACACGAAGCCATTTTGATAAATGTTTGGAAACACAAAATATTTCCACTGCTATTAAAGTTGGATGCAAATCCCGAAACGACTTTCATCGCTTATTCAATTTTGTACCACGAGGCGATAGCTGTGAGTTTGCTGGAATTGTTGATGTTCCATGGAATAGGTTGTGAAAGTTTGGGGGATTCGGCCGGCGATTTGTTGGATTATGCGTACGACGGCGCGACGAAATTGCTCATTTTTGATATCAAAGATGGTGAAAAAATGGAAACTGGACGTTGCGAGATTTTGCGCCAGAAGGAAGATATTGCGTTTGATATTGGCATACGTTGTCTTTCTATAATTCGTTATTTGGCTGAAAATTTAGAAAGGTATAAATAAATACGATACAGCTTGACAAGTTTAGCGTGGCATATAAAAATGGAAGCAAAAGATAGATGAGACGCTGACCAAAAATGACAGTCCCCACTCAACGTGGGTGCGCATCCTTGAGTCAGATGCCTCGGTGAATTTCGCAAGCTGTACTCCTCACTTAATGACACGAGTTTAGTTACCATCTACATCAGCGATTAAGTCGATTTAGAGGCAAAGCTTAGTATACATGCAGCTTTTGTTTTAGGGTTTCCTTAAACATAACATCAGGTTTATATTCAACCTATGATGTACCTTTGCTCCTCATTCAAATTTTGTTAGAAAAGCCATGGAACAAAAATGGAAAAATTTACAAACAAGGAAAATGGATATCTTGCAATAATTCCGAAGCTCTTAACCAAGCTGAGGCGCAAGTAATTTTTACACCATTCTCAACATTGGGGAGGGCGAAGCTTCTGATAAAAATATTTTTTAGGTATGGTTAACGTTACGTCACTTATTGCTAGACGAAGCTTGTGCACAACATTACGCCATTACGGATTCGCGTCGAACGCAATTGATGAAGTTGTTATCGTTGCTTACGCCAACAGTAATGGATCAGTTGTCGCCATTGGTGGAGCTAAACAGGTGGTTATGTCAATTGTCCGTTTCAAATTTGCCGTCTGCTCCAAAGAAGCCTATCCTTTTGGAAACTGTGTTAGAGATTAAAAATGAAATCTTAAAAACGGGCGATAAGAAGTGGAGGAAATTTGCTAAAGAACAAGTTGGCAGGGTTTTTTGTAATGATAAAAATCAATTGTTGGAAGCGGCACAGAGGTATTTTGAAACTGTTTTCATTGATTATATAAACCAATAATGAAAATGATTAAGCAATTAGCGATTCAAGCCAAAGGATATCCACCTGGCAGATAATTTGGGCACCAAGGCAGCTAAAATGTTGATGTAAATTTTACATTTTAAACCATAAACACATTCTATATGTGTAAACTCAAATACAATTGGTTTAAAGGGCCTGTCTACATTTCATCTGTATTGGTGCTTAGTACCAAATCATCCTCGAGATGGAGAGCGCTCCCATTAATGATTCGCCAATAGGAGCTTCTCAAATTTTGTTAAATTTTTTACTCCTTAGAATTAAGGTTGTTATGAAATACACTTAGCCATGTAGAAAACGGTTTATTGTCGGGAATGGTGGCAGTCAATATTATTGAACAAACTTATAAATAAATCACATTTTTAGATTAAATTCAGCTTTCAACACTGATCTTCTGGAAAAATTTGAAACCACTGCCAAGGGATTGTGTAAAGTTTGCGGCAAAGATGCAGTTCAAAGATGTTCCAAATGTAAAAATGATTTCTATTGTTCAAGAAGTTGTCAAATTGATGATTGGAAGAACCATAAAGAGCAATGTTTACAAGCCACAAATTAATCCTCACTTAGCTTGACCATCCTAATAAAATGCTTTATGTAACATGCATGGAAATTGGTTTTCACTATGCAAAAGGATTGCATAGTCCGGAATATTTTTAACCAAATTAAATTAAATCAATTTTAGGTAGATGAAAATATAACAAGGAACCCCCAAAAATTAAAATATCCTGCTATAACTTTTATAACGAGACACTGTTTACGAGGTTAACACTTTGGTGAATGAGAAATTATCTCAACTTACCCTTTGTCATTTTAATATTGAAATTTTTACCACACGCAAGTTCTTAAATTTAAAATTTGATAACTGGGTCTGATATTTAAAAAATAATGATAATAAAAGTAAGATAAGCTAATCTTATGTAGTGTATCAGATATAATTTTACAAGATACCAAAAATATCTTGTAAAATTGATATAAATATCAAATTGAAAAAATAAAAACAAATAGTTTTGTATTTTTATTTTGTATAAAATGAACAATTACTTCTTAAGGTATTCTTTAAGGGCATCTAATGCTGGAGAATCCTCACCATAATCCTGAAAAGTTACACACAGTTTTAGAAAACAGTAAAAAATATAAATGTACAAATAAAAAATATATTTAAGATCAGATGGCAAGATTTCAGCACAAATTTTATTTTTGGGTTCCTCAGCAGAGGGAGCCTGCCATTAATATCATCACTTAATTATACCACTACAACGTGTAACTTATTACGGCAATCACAGTGTCGAAGTACATCAGCTCACAATTTGAATTTAGAAAGAAAGTTCCTTTTTAATTACAGTCGAACTTGGTGGCCTATACATGCTCAGTTTATCTCAGCGTATCTGAACAATTAAAACCACAAATTTTGATCGACCAACTGACGGAGCATGTTTGGATTCTCAAAGAGGTGATTTCTCTTTAATATGAACTAATTTTAAAAAATTTGCTTTAAATAACTTGTCAGAGTTTATAGAACTGTACAGAGAGCAGATGTTTGCGGCATTCAAGTGATGTGTTATATGCCAACAAAAAGTCTGAAAAACTTCAAATGGAGCTGTTAAAAATTCATCAGTATAAAGTATCATCATCATCATAGCCATTCTTAATGAACATGGCTTGAATTTAATATTATTTTAACAAAAATTATCAAAGATAATGACAAAAAAATTTAAAATTTGATCATAATCTTCAAAATTTGAATAAATATCTTTTGAATTAAGACCAATTAAATAATTAATAAAAATCAACAAGATTTTGATGAAAATGAGCCTAATTTTAAGTGAAAAACAAAAATTTTATCCAAAATCGTCTGAATTTTAATGAAAAATCTAAAATTTGATAAAATTCAAAAAAAATTTAAAGAACATTGTTATAATTTATCTAAGAAAAAAATAATGTCAAATGACAAAAAAAATATCCTGAAATAAGTCAAAATTACAAATACTAAAAGAAAAACAAGAGGCAAAAATCTAAAAAATAATGACAAAAGGGGTGAAAAAACAACCTGAAAAAAGTCAAGGTAAATAAAAATCAAAATTACAAAAAAAAAGCAAAAGACAAAAATACAAAAAATAATGTTAAATGACAAAAAGTAAAAACCTAAAAGAAAATGTCAAAAAAACTGGGAAAAAAAAACAATTGTGGACATTAATGCAACTTTTACAATATAGCTCAAAGTTTTAGAAAAGTTGTACTTAAAAACCAAATATTAAGACAAGGAAACAAACAAAAGTAACAAACATAGTAAGCAGTAAGCATAGTAAACGACCAACAGTCGGTCATAACATCTTAAATTGGCCAAACAACCTACTGTAAACTATGATCCATGACTAATTGGTGTATATATTTTTTTAATTTGAAAATAGGTAAAGAGCTTATTATTATAAGAGTTATAGGTAGGAGAGATATAAAATTGCAAATATAACATAATACCACTTTTCCCTTACTTCTTAGCATTTCTCATGCACATGATACAAGAGTTTTACCAATAGTTTTAATAATAAATAAAAAACTTACTGTAATTACAACACAAGAACATCCAACAACTTTACGTGCTTTTCCTGTATTATCAATTTTACAGAGTCCAGCCCATTCTCCCAATTTCTTATTGTTATCCACCTTCAACAAAGGTATTTCATGTTCTGAGCATAAAGCCGTCACCAACTTCTTGTACATTGGCTCATCACAATTTTCAGCAAGTATACACAAAACAGCTTGTCTTTTGTCGAGTGTCTTAGCTGCCTCATGTAATCCATGGACTACACCATCATGAATGAGTGCTGTCTTTAAAACTCCTTGCAGAGCTTGGTTTTCGTCCATGGATCCACCGGATGGAACCGGTGCAGAGGGAGCGTCATCACTATAATAATAATAAAAAAAATAAACACGATTAATATTTAAAAATTAAATAACTGATGTTGTTAATTGTAAATGCAAATTCAGATGGTAATTTCACAGCATGATTTTATAATCGGGTAGCTCAGAAGAGGGAGCCTACCAAATAATAAATCATTTTAATAACAAAAAATTTATTAATTCTTTAATAATGAAAATTGATAAAGGAAAAGAGTTTTGGGAGGTAGAATAATTTGGTCTGTTTGAGTTTTGTAACTGGATAAAAAAATTGAACTTTATTGAGGGACAAGGTCTTGCAATTAATTACAAACATCTTTATGACACAAATTACGCTCACAAACCAAATATTAATTAATTAATATTAAATATATAAAAAAGTAGTTTTGTGAAAATTACATGCGAATTATTAGAGGTTATGTTTTGTACTTACACATCAACGTCAGACATCGCTGCAGTTTTAACTGAAAAATTAAAAAATATACGTAAAAAACAATTCGTTCTGATTGTATAATAATTATTTTGTCATTTAAATTGATGGATGCATTTTATTGTAAGGATTTGGATGAGATTAAAATAAATTTGTTGAAAATATTTACCTTGTCAAGAAAGCGTTTTAACGGAAAAGGAAGCAAAAAATTAAAAGTTGTCAATTCTTTATCATATGCGCATGCGCCATAATGATTTACATAATTGCCAACTTTAAAACAAGAACAGTTAAGGTCTATTCACTTTCAAGATAGATGCAAATTTTACTAAAATTACCGTAAATTATCAGTTTATGACGCAAATTACTTAAATTTAACCAATTTCAATTTAATTTTAATCAAAATTGGATTTAAATTTATTGTTACGCATATTTATTGGTTTAAAGTTCAAAAAGAGATGATTTAAGATCTAATTGAGAATAAAAATCACTTTTTATCAACATACGTGTTTGACACATCGACATGTATATATATATATATACATGTCGTTGGTTTGACACATCTCTATTTATTGAGGAAAATTGTTTTGCAATAGTCGTAAATTCCTAGTTTGGCTAATTTCTAGGATTCGGAAATGTATACAAATTTTTATTAAAAGATTTAAGATATCCAGCTAGCAGCGTTTTTTACATCATTCATTAACGTAGATTAGAGATGTTCATTGAGAAGTAAAATTGTCGTCTGTCTTCATCTGCAAACACTCTTCTTGCAAAACTTTTAACATAACCAGTTGGATAGTTGGATTACATGATTATTTTATTTACTGCAGTCTCTTATTTATTTTGTAATTTTGTAGCAGTAACGGTCTATCAATCTTAAACTGCAATTGATATTTGCGTTAAATTGCGATATGTTGCGCCATCTAGTGAGGCTTACAACCATGGTCTCGTCACATTGTAAATAGATGTCGCTACATGTATCAAATCTGCATCTAAACAGTGAGTAATAAAATAACCAAAACGAAAAGTTTCTACACTGTTTTATGTTGTTGTTCAGATTGTTTTTTTTTTCTGATTTATGTTATTTTTCAGGTTGTTTTCTTCTGGTTTATGTTGTTGTTCAAATTGTTTTTTTTTTTCAGGGATTATGCTGCTCAGTAGAGTCAACTCAAACAGATCAACTTGAACTCAATTAAGCTCCCTCTGCTTCCTATTTGCGGCCGTCTGTCTGCCCAAGTGTCCCCATACCTATCGATGTACAAGGATTTAATAAGCTATTACAATTTAATACCCGTTTTATTTGAAACGAAATAAATACAAATGAAAATACAAATTATTAATTTATTTCATTAACTTTAGGACAAGCAAATACAATTTTTCTAAGACAATGCAGATCATGCACCTAAAAAGCTAGAATTTTTTCATATATATATATTACCATGTAACATGATATAAAGATAATTATATACATATATATTATATAAAAGATTTTATAAGGAAATTACAAATAAATCAACATAGGTGTTTTTATTCCAAAAGGAATTAAAGAAATATACTGTAATAAGTAAAACTAAAATGACTGCCTACGGCTGCATATCACATTTTCGGTTCATGTGTGCAAGATACTAACAAAGCAAACATCAGAACATTGTAGAAATATTCACTACATAAGTAGCACTATTCTGAACACAACTGTAAATAACAGAGCTGTAAAGCTCTATTGATGACTAACACTACCAATAGGTGGCAGCACTTTTGCTCAATCAGCGCTGATTAATTAATTCAAGTAAAAGTTTATATTTTACTCAATTAAGAACAAAATCTGATACGTCATCAGGTGCGTAAAATTAAAAAAGTGTGACTTATAAATCATATTTTGTTATATATTAGGGTAATCAATGAAAAAATATTACCCCAGTTGGAAAAAGTTTTGGAAACGCCATGTTAAAGTCTCTGTTAACACAAGTTGTGTTTAGAATAACACCATAAATCCGTTTTTGAGTGAAATTATACAAAAATATAGTGTAGATAAAAATAAAGTATATATATATAATATAGAATAGTTTTTACATGACTGAGCCATCCTAGTACTCTAATAATTTAAATATAACAGAAAAAATTTAATAAAACATTATCAAATTAATTATTTGGTTCCCTATAATTAAAAATTTATGACGGAAATATTGTCAATGATTGCACATAATAATCTTGATTGAAATGATTTTAAAATTGTGGGAACCTAAAATTGGAATGTCGGCCCTGCTATTCACGGCTCAAATCTTCTAGTCAGGCAATCGCTTTGGCTTCTGGCAAGAAAGCATCCCAATATTTAACCAGCTGCAAAACAAAAGCAAATAAAAATATTTAATTATAATTTAAATCATTGGGGACAGATAGACCCTGTCTAAGTGTGAGAATGCAGAAGTAGCGAACAACTGGAACCAACATGCGTGTTAATCTAGACATGGGATCCAGCATACTCTTATAAACGGGCTCTAACATATGTATGGGACGTCAAATTGGCCTTTACGAAACAGGGTCAGGAATTCTAGATGGAAAAAGTGCCCATATCGAGACCTCGGGGTTAAGGAGTCCTTGATACGACTAACGGTACCCTGACGCGTCTAAGTGCAAGGATTTCCAGGATCAAAACACATTTGTGCAACAAATACCAGTTTTCCGTGTTACAAGATATTTTTTACCGCGTCAGAGGACCAAGCAATATGTACATATTAAAAATAAAGTTATCGATTGAATAATTAACAAACCTGCGCTTGGTGCTCCATATGATTTTCCAAATACTTAATAAACGTAATTTTAAAATCGTGAATGCGGCATTTTTCAAACCTCTCCACCTCCAACTTGATCATTTTTGAAATTTTGTCAAAGCTTTCCTGCGCCCTCTCAACTTTGGCTTCCCATTCGATCACCTCAACGCCCGCTTGGTCTATTTTCTCCATGCGACCTTGCAGCTCGAGCTTGGTTTTGGCTTCGCGCTTTCTGGTCAACATTTGTTGGGAGTGTTGCCACAATTGGAATAATTTTGTCCGTTCGTGGAAAGCGTCTCGCACGGAACCCAAAAGCCCGAGGTAATCTTTTAACATTTCGCATAAAATGAAGAAATCTGTGTTGGCTTGTTCTATGTGAAGGGCTTCTACCTAAAATATTATTAATATTTGCATATTTTTCTTTTAAAACGCTGTTATAACGAACATCCGCACGCGAACAACTAATTAGACATATGATTTGTCGTTTGATGCTACGTTCTTGGCCGGATTCAATTTATTTTTGACCGTTTGAAGCACTTTGAAGACAAGTATAAGTAGAATTGTCGACTACCATCTATACAGTCAGAAAGCTTCATTGGGCGCCACTATACGATTAAGACCATATTTGGCTGTATTTTTACTTACCTTTTCTTCGGTATCTGCCAATTGTGATAACGCTCTTGACAAGGAATTGTGATCTTCACAAGCACTTAACATAGCTGCCGATCTTGCCACCCCATTTGTTAAATTAGCTAATTCTCTACGAAACGAAACCATCATTTCAACGTTTCCATGTAGTTTTTTAAGTTGGGATTCTAATGCCTCAATATGTGCCAGTTTATCTTCAAACCACTAAAACGTTTCGCATTACAATTAAATATATCGAGAATAAAATCAAGTTGTTCAGTGTTTTAAGAATTTGATGACGCTTAGCGGTTCGTGTCACGTGTCGGTTTTAATGCTGGAAACAATAAACGACTTATCAACTCGATTTTCCTCTCGAGCGTTTATCGAGAGGAAAATTTGGACAAAATCGCTGCCTACTTGCCAACGTTTTTCGTTTTACTTCACCATTGCAGTCATTAGATTTATTATGAATACACACACAGCGGTTATTGTAGAATTGATAATCAACATGTCGATTCATCGAAAATAACCGCGCTGCGTGTGTATTCGTACTTTACTCCTCTTTGTTGCCATGCAAAACATTGACAACTATAAAAAAATCCGGACTTAAACCCAAAAGTATGGAAATTTACAGAAATTTAAGTGTGAAGCTTATGATTCAAGTATTAGTGGAATATGAAATGAGATTTGAATATGGAAAGTTGGAAAGTGAAAATTAATGTGTCAAATCTCTTATACCAGCTCTCCTGCTGTCTGAGATAGGACATTTTAAATTTTATATATAAACAAATTATTGTAAATATGCAAAAATAAATAAATAAATAAATATATGTTAAATTAGTTACTTACTGAATCGGTTTCATCCATTTTATAAGTAATTTTATTAACAGTTTCTCCCACTTTATTGATAAAACGCATAACTCCAGCCCCACTAAGCGCCGAAGTGCTGGTGGCTTTGGGTAACTCCATATCAGATTCTAAAAACTCTCGAAAATCAGGATCGACAATGAGGACAGGATGTTGCGAGGTTCTTTTCAAATATCGTTCGAGAGAAGCGCGTCGTCTCTCGATAAATTCGTTGCCGTTGTTGGCCTGTTCCGCTTGGCTCATTTTTATTTTTGCATTGCCGATTACGCTTTTTTCCGGAGCTGGTGGTATAATTCGTCCCACTTTGAGATATTTTTCTGTTAGTTTATCGTGGAGGCCGAGGAAATCGCTGAATCGTCGCATCACTGCAAATTCTCGTTTTTTGAATAGCGGCATGTTTGTTCGTGTGCTTACTCTGTAAGCCATGTAGGCTCCCATGCCGTCGCCGACTTTTTGTGGTTCCGTGATTGAAATTTCTATGAACTGATCACCGCTTTCGGCTTCCACCTGAAAATAATATTTTCATCCTTAAGTTTATAGTGAGTGCCTAAAAAAGCTTGAAATGACAAAAATATGTTCCAAAATCAAAAGAAAATGTCATAAATTTTGAAGAAAAACGCAAAAATTTGTTTAATAATCGCTAAACTAAAATATAATCGTAAATTTTAACATTCATTCCAAAAGACAAACCTACTTATATAGATACACATAAAACATGTCCAAAACTGTATTGAAAATGTGAAAAATTTGCTAAAAATTTAAAAATTCGTCTAAAAATGATAAAAATTGGTTTGAAAATGTCAAATATTTGCTAAAAATTTAAAAATTCGTCTGAAAATGTTAAAAATTGGTTTGAAAATGTCAAAAATTTGCTGGAAATTTAAAAATTCGTCTAAAAATGTTAAAAAATGGTTTGAAAATGTTGGAAATTGATTTGAAAATGTCAAAAATTTGCTAAAAATTTAAAAATTCGTCTGAAAATGTTAAAAATTGGTTTGAAAATGTCAAAAATTTGCTGGAAATTTGAAAATTCATCTAAAAATGTTAAAAATTGGTTTGAAAATGTTAAAAATTGATTTGAAAATGTTAAAAATTTAAAAATTCGTTTGAAAATGTTAAAAATTAATTTGAAATGTCAAAAATTAGCTAAAAATTTAAAAATTCTTCTAAAAATTTAAAAATTCGCGTGAAAATATTAAAAACTGGTTTAAAAATGTCAAAAATTTAAAAATTCGTCTAAAAATGTTAAAAATTGGTTTAAAAATGTCAAAAGTTTGCTAAAAATTTTAAAATTCGTCTGAAAATGTTAAAAATTGGTTTGAAAATGTGAAAACTTTGCTAAAACTTTATCTGAAAATGTTAAAAATTGGTTTGAAAATGTTGAAAATTGATTTGAAAATGTTAAAAATTTGCTAAAAATTGAAAAACTTGTCTGAAAATGTTAAAAATTAGTTTAAAAACGTCAAAAATTTGCTAAAATTTTAAAAAAGCGTCTAAAATTGTTAAAAATTAGTTGAAAATGTCAAAAATTTGCTAAAAATTTAAAAAAATTCGTCTGAAAATGTTAAAAAAATTGGTTTGAAAAAGTAAAATATTTGAGAAAAATTTAAAAATTCATCTGAAAATGTTAAAAATTGGTTTGAAAATGTAAAAAATTTGCGAAAAATTCAAAAATTCGTTTAGTATTTGCTAGAAAATGTCATAATTTGTTCAAAAATGTCAATAATTTGCTGGAAAGTGGGAAAATTCGTTTAAAAAATTAAATACTCGTTGAAAAATGCTAAAATTTGTTATATTTGCTACAAAACATTAAAATTTGTTTCTAAATATCAAAATGAGTCAGAAATTTACTAAACAGAATTAAAATTTGTAACATAAAATGAAATGTCAAAAATTCACGTCAAAAAGTCAAATTTTATTTTAAAATGTCAATAATCAGCACAAACACTACGGAAAAATTTGTTTCAAAGCATTAAAAATTTGCTGCAAAAAATCAAATTTGTTCAATAGTGTCAAAAACAGCAAAAAATCGTTTAAAAATGTTAAATTTCGTTGAAATATATTTAAAAAATGTCAAAATTTAAAAATATTTGTAAATATTTATTTTGTTCTTTCTCTTCTTCTTTTTCTTTTCTTTTTTCCCTTTGTCATTTATTTATTCACACTAACTATAAAAAATGTATCCAAACTGTCAGTACGTTGTAACAATATTAAATAAAATTCATTTTAAAATTGCAAAAATATTTTCAACCAAAAATCCTAAAAATTGAATAAAAATATCAATAAACTCAAAATTCATTTTAAACATTTCAAAAATTTGAACAAAAATTGATTGATTCCTGCTGAAAATGATAGAAACCTTGATAAAAATGTCAAAAATTTAAGAAATTCTTAAAAATGTCAAATAAAGTTCAAAATTTGAAATTAAACGATGTTTTTGTTAATATTTCTTACATTTTTATGCAGATTTATGAGTTTTTTGATATTTTTATTCAAATTTTTAATAATATACACATTTTCTCCAGATTTGTAATTAATTTTTTGATTATTGACAAATCATTTCAACTTCTGAACATATTTTTAGACATTTTTAAAATTCTCCCAACTTTTTGACATTTTGAGTTTACCCAACAGAAATTTTTACTTTCTTGGATGTTTTCCTTAAAATTTTTAACATTATTAATCAAATTTTTGCAAATAAGATTTTTCCACTCACAATTCTGCGTGTGCAATTTTTTTTACAGATTTACATCAAACATGCATTAAAAATATTTACCCAAAAGATATTAGGACATTTTCAATCTTACCTCCTCCATTGTAGGGGTAGCAATAGAATTCTGATTATTAATGGGCACATTTTCCATTTCTGATTTATCATTTAAATT
>JARJDX010023273.1:0-10644 GCA_030264735.1 Gymnusa sp. GC000175 | reverse complement strand
CTCGTAACATAAAATGTCAAGTCACTTAAATATACTGACGTAATGTTGAATTGGGCATACAACCCACTTAACACCTGGGTGTACATCGATTTTGTTTATCTAAAATTTAAATAAAAATACCATGGCAACGTATTTGTTAATCTGTATGCTCCAGGAGGACCAAGGAGAGCAAATCCCGACTTAATATTAAAATGACCTGCAGTAATTTATCTTTTATATTGCGGCCCATAGAAAAATAATAAAGCCCCAATGTGATACTCGCGACAAAGAATTTGGAGACCTCTGCTGTGGCCAATAAAAAGGAGAGCAAGAAAATCTTTATGGGAAGACTTTTGGGAGGCCTTAATGAGTAAATCAAGAATAGAACATATTTCATATGGGAGAATCTGAGAAATATACAAATATATTCGATATAATAACTCATGACTTTAATGAAAACCAACTTATATGGCTTATGCCCGGTTTCATAAAACATTTTATTTCCCAAATAAAATTTACTTTGCTAATAAATTAATTTATTTCCGAAATAAATTTCTAATAAATGTTTAATAAATTATCAATTTGTTGGTGGGCTAAAAAGCTAAAATGGCTGTTGTAGCTTCAAGCAACTATATATAGGTACCTAGGTACAATTACTATTTAAGGCATAAAACGCAAATTTTGTTAAAGACATTTCAAATGTTATAAAATGTGCTTTATTTATTGATTTGTTATGTTTACAATTAAAAGAAGGGGAACTAGTAAAGCAAATCATGTAAAAATTTCCTTCTAACTTCAGGCGTCAAAATAAATAACTTTTTTAAAAACGTTCATTTATAAATTGTAAAACTTTTAACGCCTTAAAAAAATTCTAAAAATTTTTATTTAGTGGAAATCACCAAGTCATATAATAAAGTTTTAAATAAGTCTATCTTTAAAAAGTTTTTCTTTAAAATTTTGGATGAAAATCAGTGCTTATAGAAAAATAGGTAATTTATTAGGTCAAATCACTTATAGAGTTTTCTGTTTTATATGTTTAAAAAGTGAAACTTTTTAAGTCATAAGTGCTTTATTAATTTTAAATAAAAATTATTTAAGCGGATTTCAGAATGATTTATATTTTACAAAGTTGAGAATAAGAATTATTAAATTATAAGATAAACGTTTTTATGAAAACAGAAGCAAAATAACTCATTATTTTAAAGTATTCCAGTTGCGATCCCTGGCAGCTGCCAAACGATGACAATGAGTTTTATTTGGTTTAAAATGTTAACTATCTGCAACCAAATGAAAATATAGAATTTAGATTAGATCCAAACACAATTGAAAATATGGTGAAGGAGCCGGGTGTGTATTAGATTAGAATTAGAAAAAAATAACAAGTTTTGCTTATAAAGTATTCTTCAGTAATATTATGAATACTCAAAACTTTTTACGTAGAAGTTGTTATGGTTGTATAACTAGACGGTAAAATTATAATTATAGGTTTCTTTTGAGTTATTGTAGTTGCGAATGTTCATAAATAGATGGCGACATAAGAAGTGAAAATGAAAATTTTGATGGTGTTATTATTTTCCTTGAAGATGTCGTTTCTGTAGCAATTTCCGTCTTAGTTTCCGATTGTATCGAAGACAAAGATGAATAGAATACATTGCGCGTAAGAGAAAAAATGACGAATGCGCAACGCGGACCGGTTTATTGGTTGGTTCTTCTCTCGTTTAGAGGTTGGGACAAGTTTTTAGTGAATGCAGTTTGCTGCCATGCAACTAAAACGATTTCGTTGTACCATGACCCGATTTTGAGTGCAGAACGTACTAGCGTTTTTAAAAACATCAGTCGATTCCCCAAAAAAACAAGGGTGCGTCATACGGCGTCCTCGCATTGATACTGATCTAAGGCCATGGACTTTAAAACAATGGAATATGCGTAGGACGGAATTATGACTCGTCTGCCAAATTAAGGAACACGCAATTTTTACATGCGAATGCATTTGTTTTTCGATAATAATAACTCTGCTGGATATCTCTAGAACGTGCTATTTATATATTTTTTTTATTTGTTGTTTGACACGAAATCCTTGAGCGCATTATTTTGTTGACGCACCACGTTTTAATATCTGGAATTTATGTAGTTATTGATTTTTCTGGTGGGCGCACTTATCGTAAAAAAACTGGGCGTTGGTTTAAGAAGGGAGATGCAGTTTAGGCGCCTGACGTAGCGGCGTCGCGTCGTTTCCATAGCTACCGTTGATTGATAGGACAGTTGCTCCTTATGCCTTGAGAACGAACACTTGTCAAACTTTATTACATCCCCCGCAGAAAAACATCCAAGACTCGATTTTTTTAATTTTATTAGAACAATCAGATCAGTAAGAAAATTTTTATTAAGCCCGTTTTCCGCGGCGTGTGGGAAACAACATACACAAAAGAACACACATTTTATGCTTAAATGTGTGATTTATTTTGACGCCCGTTATTTTTATAGTCCATTCTTTCCAGACACTGAGAATTCTTTTTAGACATGTGTGAAAATTGGATGCTAATTTATAACGAAATTAAATTTTAAAGTAATTTTAGTGTAAGACTAAACAAATGAAAATGTCTGGGTTTTAAGAGCTGCTTTATAATAGAAATGTTGTTTGTAGAGACAATGCAATGAAAATTAAATGCAAAAAAAGTATGAGTCGTCAATCAAGATTGACAGTGCCTGTTTGAACGCACTGAAGTTAGGGTAAGGACCAATGTTAGTTGTACGAATAGTAGATGGCTCTACAGACGTTGAGTAAGGTCAGTAACCGAGAGAGACAAGGAGAAACATAATAAAAATAACAAAATCCGACCAGTGCAGCCTGTAAAAATAACGGACTATTTTTATCAAGAATTAGAGTCAAGATGGCGAAGGGGGGAATCGAGAATTTTAGCGGACATGTATAGCTTGTTTTTATATTCTTTGTAGCTTGAGATGTAATGTTCTTTTCCAGAATGATGATGCTCATTATTCTTCACCATTTTTACTCATCATTCAGACTTTGCCACACGAAGACAACTTTATACAACTCCCAAAAACCTAATGTATTTTTATTCCAATTATATTTTCGAGGTTAATTTATATTTGCCCATAAAATGATCGCTTGAGCTACTGACACATAGTCATTTACGTCCTTTTTAATATCGTAAAAGAATCAATACTTGCTCTACTCTCGTCTCCCTTTACATACTGTCCTTCCTGGTTTCACCCCTATTACATGTGCTTACGGTTTGCATAATTATACTGAATATTGGGATATTGGAAATTCATTTTTATACTGAGCCGAAAATCGCCAAGAAAAGTTTGCATTAGTAACATTCAATACATTTACAAACGCATAATAAGTATATAAACGCATAATAAGTATCTGTTAAGATAACTTCTATTATGCATATTACATATTACGTTGTCACACTGATGCTGTGGCAAAGAGACAATCTTATAAGTGTATGTTTGTTAAACAGAGCTAACAAGTTAATTACCATTTTATGTTATTATAGAGCTATAACATGTCAGATAATTTTATAAACCACCGCGCCACGCGTTTCTATTTTCCATATCAAATCGACACTTTTCTCCATTACGTATTTTATTAGCGCTCGCATCATATACATTGTTTGTTGCTCTCAACTTCTTGCCTTCCACTTCCCTATTTAAACAACTAATAATTTTCTTGAAGATTCATTTACCAGCATTTTGTTCTCACATAATCTTAATTTAAGTACCATCCAAAAACTTTTACATAACAACTTAAAATTATTAGTCAGTTTCAGTACTATCAGTGATAAATAAAATAATTTTAAAAAATTTAAAAATGCTCCAAAATTGAATTAAGATAAAGGTTAACAGCTTTTATGTGTTTTTGCATTATGATTATTTTATGTATTTTTAAGCGTATTTGAGTGGAACATTACTTCTAATTATGGAAATAATGTCGAAAATTTTATGAAGACACAAACGAGCAACCATTTTGATCTTATAAAAAATCTTCTAATGTTTGCTTTTAATATGCTCCTGGATGAAACTTTAAAAAATGTTGCTGCAATTTATAAAAAATAATAACAAAAATTTTAAAACGATGTCATATATTTCTTCAAGAATTTGGAGTAATTTTCTGCTTACAAAATAATGTTGATATTTACCTTAGGTCAGGGTTGGGCTAGTTCCACATCCGCTGTAAGTTAATTTGGTTCACAATGTTTCGATAAATAATTTTCTTCCAAAATAAGTTTAAAAATAATATAATGTACACACGCATAAAAACTGGTTAATACATACATACATCAATTTGACTTGATAGATTTAAAAAGAGTGGTGGTGTGGTTACCACACGACTTTATATTTCATTAATCATCAGCTAATTAGGTTGGCAGTATGTCTCTGCAATTTAATTTTGTTGTAATGTATGATAGTGATAACTATGATAGTGACATCCGTCACTTTTGAATCATATATAACCTTAATTCATTATTTGTCAGCTGATTATAATTTCAATAAAATATTGCTTATCAACGAACCAGGATGAGTTCTTAAAATGTTAAGTTTTGAAAAAATGATTTCAACAAAATTTGTAGCAAATTTAATTCTAAACACTTTTGAACTCTTTTATTTTTTTTCCATAAACTGGATAGTTTTTAAAATATTTGCGAAAAACCTAACCAATAAACTACCAGTTCTGGTTGGTGGATTTCAGCCAAAAGTCACTGGGACCTCCCCAATTCAGGCCAATTAGTTTAGCAGTATGGACTGTAGAGAGGACACAGACAGACAAACACCACATCGAAAACAACTTTTTTTGAATTTTTATTTCCTAACAATATTTACTATCAAGCTTTTGTTTTTTCTGGGGGAATTCTAAAACCCTTACAGGAGGCGTCCCCAGGTGGCGGATAGGGGAATGCCTCTCAGATATGAGCGGTCGGATGGAAATAAAATATCTCCAGCGGACCAACAGGTTTTTAGGATGAGGTTGGCAACCTGCCATTTGTAAAACAAGAAATATGCTCAAAGAACCAGTAACATGCCTGGGAACTAGATGGATCCAACAGCGATGACCTACGCAAAGAACAGGAGAAGAAAACGGTCAAAAAAACACATGTGCAATGCAGGTAACAAAGATTTATTAGTATACATTGTTTCTCCAAAAAATGGAGCATGATTTTTAGGGGAAGAACCTAAGAAACCAAAGACTTGAACTTAAAGAACTAGTAAAGCCCACAAAAATTGATACCAAAACGTGGGTGCAGTACATAAAACAGTTATACAAAACCAACTCCGAGGAATAAGCAGAAGAGCTTACAATAAACAAACACATGGATGGAAAAACAACAGTGGACAAAATACAAATCTTCACAGCCATAGCCTCGTTTAGAAACCGAAAGTCAGCAGGGCAGTATGGAGGACCAAGAATAATAACAGCCATATTAATACTGATAAACAAAATTCTGAATACAAACCAAATATGGGGAGACTAGAGACTAAGCACGCTAATTATGTTATTAAAAAAACGGTGACAAACAAATACCTTCAAACTATCGCGGAATTAGTCTGTTAAACACATCCTTAAAAGTAACAACAAAAATAATTGCGCAAAAATATTGGAAAGCCGACGAAGATCATGCATGATCTTCATGTGGAAGATCATGCACGTTCGCGTGTTTGTATTACGACTAAGCTCTGGAATGGAACATACCAGCGTTCCTATGTTTCTTCGATTAAAAAAAAGCCTTCGATAGAGTGCAATTACAAGATGATATTACCCTGATAGAAAAAGAAACATCCCATCATCCCATCATTAAAAAAAATCGAAAACTTATACACTTACAACAAGATATAAGCTGTGGTGAACAATGAAATAGCGGAACCGACAATGTTAGGAACAAATATAAGATAAGGGGATTCCTTTACTTTTCAACTTAGTTATGGATGAAATCATCGGGAAAGCCATGAACGGTGAGGGATATAAAATGGGAGAGAAGCATATAAAGATTGTTTGCTATACTGATGACGCGGTGCTGATATCCAACAGCGAGGACAATATACAGCGAATGCTCAACCAATTTGACATCAAGGCAAAGTTACTCAATATGGAAATAGCGGCGGAAAAAACAACATGCATGGTATTTACTTTGACCATAATCAGCTGCAAATTAGAAGGCATACTATCTAGCTTTGAGGAGCTAAAAGATGAAGTGATAAATTACTTGAAACGGCCACGAAGGTAGCGAGGTGCCTAAAAAACATCTTATGGATCAACAATCACATACCAAAAAAAAGAAAAGGCCAGAATTTTTAAAGCAACCGTTCGTCCACAAGACCTGACACAACAACATCAACAAGGCGGCTCCTAACAACAGCAGAAATAGGAGTTTTGAGATGCATCATAAGAAGGATACTTAGTGACCGAATCAGAAACGAAAGTATTAGGAAAGCCTGCAGAGTTACAGATATAACTAAATGGACCAACAACAGAAGACAGGAATGGAACGACCACATAGACGGGTATGACGGATACGAGAATTAATCGTGACAAATCGCCTATAGGAAAAGGGTTCATAAGAAGACCAAGAAAGCGATGGAGTGATCACTGAAGTGGAACAGGCAGCCAGTTGCCTAAGCAAGAGAAAGAAGGTTTTGTTTTGTTTAGCATCCATCATTAACTGCCTTATAGGTAAATACTTAAATGTTAATGGAAGTGAAGAAGAAGAAGAAGAAGCACTGGTCAAATATAAAGATAAAAAAATATAAAAGAAATGGAAATACCTATAAAAAGTTGAAGAGTGAGATACACACAGCAAAACAATCCAAACTGGAGAAAAAAAATGTAAAAGTGCTGCATAAATATTTTTAGCTATCAAGATTATGTTTTGTTTAGCATCCATGATTTTCTGCCCCATAAGAAAATGAAAATGTAAGTAAAGTAGTAGCACTGGTTAATATTAAGGTCAAAGAAAAAATATGAAATAAATTGAAATACACAAAAAAATGCAGCGTGGCGGAAAAAAATCTTACACCTAACAAATTTAGCCTAATTAAGGGAGAAATAAATTTAAAAGTTCTGCAGAAAAAACTCAACCAGATATAAAATAAAAAGCTCCACTAAACGAATTGATATATGAGTCATAATTGCAACAATTTTTGCAAGTGCAAAAACTGAAGGGCTTATGCCTGCTTTTCTTTAACACCAACTTTCTCAGATCAAGGATTTTTGGTTAATGTCGATATACAACTCTGCTTACATCCCTTTGGATGTTGTTTTACTCTTGTCTTCCCTTGTGGTGTGCTATTTTGAACCCTAAACCACTTTTGGAGGTCGGTACGAATACATACTATTCGTCTGGATATTGCACTTTCTGCTTCTAATTTTTAAGAATTTTCTGATGTTTTGTAGGTTGAACTGTTGATCGCACTTTGTATTCTGCCGCTTAAAGTGTTTCAGGCCTATGTTCTCCTTTTCGCAGTGCTGTATAACGATATTTGATACATACATGTTTGTTATTCCATTTTACATTAGTCATCCTAAGGCTACAGCCCCTTTATTTTCTAGATGTTATACTTCTTTTTCGAAATTTCGCGATAGATATTTTTAAATTCCTTAACATTACTTTAATTTTCAGTGTCGGATTCTTTGTAGATATCTTACAAATTGTTTCACTTGTTTTTTTTTGCTCAACATCCTTCTTTCTCCGTTCTAGCAGCAAGATAAAATCTTTATTAAGTGGCAGTTTGGTTTTTCTGTGGCCATTCTTTGATTTACCTATGGGCTAGAGAAAATAAACTTATTTTTGAACATCTTTTAGATTATTGGTTGGCCGCTTTGATGTATTTTTTTTGCTTCTTTTGAGAGGTAGCACATTTTGGTTGCGATTATTATCAGATCAACTTACATCACAGTTATCTCTAGTTGTTAAAATAACTCGAACCGAAAATGAAAGTGCCGCTTTGATCTGGACCATTTTTCAAATTACATATTTGAGTGCTAGAAAATATCGAAGCTAGGTCATTTTTCGAGTTTTAATTATTTTATCGGTATTTAATCTGAGCTAGTGAATACATATCGTTCTTCTAATTAAACGGACCAGTTTATCAATATTTTAAACGCGTACTTCAATTTACACTGTCATGAACTTACATTATATCGTGTTAAAATAAATGGAAAAATAGGTGGAGGCAAACATGAACAAACCGGGCTGGCTTTATTGCATCGATTATATGCATCTGGTAACGATAATTATTGAAGTATGCATAGAATGTCAGCAAAAACTGGAGATCAAAGAATCAGTATTACAATCAGTCATTTCCTTCAACTCTATGAGCATCAAAATCCTTAGGAACTTAAAAAAAGAAATCCAAAGGCAATACTTGAAAGATACCAGCGAGATAAATCTGTTCTTAAGAACTGATATGAAAATCGTACTAAACATGGCCATGATTTGGCCAATTTCTCTTCCGCTACGGTATCAGTAGAAATACGTTAATTCAGCAATGCGGACCTACTCGCGTGAGCCTTGTTTATCTCTCACCTTCTTATAAAGAGCTGGATTCATTTTCTAATCTTTATATCTTACATACAATAATAATAATTATCCTTGCCTACATCTTTAAATCGCCTTCCAACCCGTCTAGCCAGCGTGGAAGGATTTGGCTATTTAACCTCCCTTCAAAATACTTGACGAATTTTAAAATGAAAGAAAAATAACCCATGCTCAAAGAACCGAAACTTTGCCTCGGAAAAAGATAAGCACTCATGCTAAGAAAAGTTTACCGAAACAATAACTGAAAGACACCAGGAATGTACACTCATTTAACAAAAAAGTTAGGAACCTATAAAAGAACTAAAAGACCATAACATAGACATATGCGCCCTACAAGAAAGTAAAAAGTATGGTAAAAAACATAAACAATACTGTGAATATATGCTAATATATAGTGAAGTAGATAAGCAAAAACGAGCCAAAGAAGGCGTGGCAATACCTATAGAAACGAAATATATAAAGAACATGGAAGAATGCCAATACGCATCCTCCTGAAAACTACTGATCAGAAAAATATAGGGCACCAATAAATGAACGTACTATCTATATATACACCAGGATAAGAAAATCCAAACAAGAACGATAGATGTTTTATGACCTATTCCAAGACGTCATAAAAGCCCTAACCCACAATAAATTATAATAACTCGGGTACTTTAATGCTCGTATAGGCAATAGCACAATTCCAACAGTAATGGAGAACTAATGACTAACGTGTGTTCAATTAACGAATTACGAACACGTTTTTTAAACACAAAGAACAATACAAAGTTATATTTCAAAATACCCCAAAGAACAAATCAATTATAGACTACACCCCAACCAAATAATTAACAAAAACACTAAAATCAGCTAATGTAGACAGTGACTATAGCCGGGTCTTGGGAAAAAATAAAATTAAGATAAAATCGCAAAAAGATAAGAATATAGCTTACAAGACCTAAAAACTGCAAATAGAAGTACTAGGCTAGACTAAAAAAAAATAACAAAATCCCAACAAGAACAGAGGAAGATGTTAACACCAGTTGGAAGAAAGTAAAAGCAAACATCAAGGAAGCAGCATACAGATAATTATACAAACAAAAGGTATAAAAAAACACCATGGTTCAAAAAAATGCCAGAAGAAGAAAAGAGCATAGCTGAATTACAAAGCACCCAGAACACAAGAATCATACGAAGAATACAAAAGGATATGCAACGAGACAACAACGTTAGTTAGAAAAACTAATGGAAAAAAAATTCCAAGGAAATGAAAACGATTTCTACGGACTACAAAAATAAATATGGCGTATGATAAGAGGGCAAAGAAAGGAGGTAAACGAATTCGCACAAAAAATACCATATACCTAAAGAAACAGATCAAATACCTCTTCGAACTGTACAAATAGGAAACCTCGAGAGTGGAACCAAACACACCAGAAAAAACATCCAGATAAATATATCACACGTTGAACTAGCGACCAAGCAACTCAAAAATAGAAAAATCATAGGCGAGGGTGGCATTACGAATGAAATGGTTAAATACGGGGGAGAGAGCATCGACAACTAAAAAAATCTTATAAACAAAATCATATTCCACCATAGAAAATCTGACGAAGAAGAACTAGTATAATAATTCTCATATTCAATGAAGAAGACAAAAAAACACTAGCAAAATACAAAAGAATTAGTCTCTTAAGCAGCACTTTGAAACTGATCTCGAAGCCGGCTGTTGCAAAGTTATCGAGGAAGAACAGGCAGCTTATCACACAGAGAAGAAGAAGAAGAAGAAGTAACTTAGAGTTTTGTTAAATGCAGCATTCAGCACGAAAAATTTATTCTTCTCTGGTAAGCCCTATAGCATCTGAACGATCCTAAATAAATGCTGCAAATTCCACGATGCGTTTCCTTGGCTTATCTTGCTCTATCTCTCTCTTCATAATAGGCATTATGCCTGTTCTTTGTGCTATTCTTGAGAAGTCGACTGCCACGAATCTTTCCACCTCTTTGGCCTTCCCATTGGTCTTGTGCTATTGGGGCGATTTATTTTCACGACTTTGGCCATCCGTGTGTCTTCCATTCGATCGACATGCTCGTTCCAATTTCGTCTCCTTGTTCTTGACCA
>JARJDX010023240.1:0-12837 GCA_030264735.1 Gymnusa sp. GC000175 | reverse complement strand
GTCTCTTCAATTTCATTTTGTTAAAATATATGTTGGTAATAACTGCGATAGTGACATCCGTCGCTTTTGAATAATATATAACTCAATTTGATTAATTCACAGCTGATTATAATGAAAGTATATTTGTTCTATTTGATGAGAATAATTTCAATAAAATGGTGCTTAGCAAAGAAAACAAAATTTGTTGCAAATTTAATTTTGAACACTTTTGTACTTTTTTTGGTTTTTCCATAAACTGGATAGTTTTTGAAATATTTGCAAAAAGTTGTTTTCGAAGGGGATTTGTGTGTCAGTCTGTCTGTGTCCTTTTTACAGGTCAGAGAGCTGATCGACCTGTAAATTCATGTTTAATAAGCTGTAAATAAAAATTTGGAGGACTCAGTGAGTTTTGGATGAAATCCACCAACCGAAAATGGGAAGGTTTTTCGGTTTTTGGCTTTTGGAGTACAAAAGTCTTTAGAATTAACATTTGCAACAAATTTTATTCTTGTTATTATTAAACATTTTAAGAACTCCCCGTTGTTCGTTGCTAAGCACCAATTTGAGTAAAATTATTCCCTTCAAATTGTAGAGTTATAGTTATGTTTCTATCAATAGTAATAAATATGTCCAAAATTTGTGAATAAAAATCCTATGGTAACCATAATTTTATTTTTTTGTTCGTATATTGTTTGATTCAAGATTTTAAAGAAATCGTACAAATTAGATCAACAAAATTGCAATTTAAACCAAAATATTCCACCCAATACAGATTTAAAGCAAAATCTTTGCACTTTAATCAAAATCATTTAAAATTTTATTAAAGTTGGTTACATTTTTCAGAAATCATCGAGATATAAACCAAAATTATTTAATTTTTGTGCAAATCATCATTATTGCATATTTTTTTATTAAAAAATAATAATTGCTGTAGTTTACATTTTATGCAAAAAATGTTAAGAGAGGCCTCAAAATTATGTTGCGCCTGTGGCCTCTCAAGTTGTTAATCCGCCACTGCTCAAGACGTAGACATAAAACTATCTATCTAGCAATAGGCTAAGAAGAACTGGGGCATCTTTTTTTTGAGGAAACGGGATATTAATAATAATTTTTTTGACCTCCCGTATATGACCGGGGAATGTCGAGCCATAAGACTTCTTTTTAAGAAAATTCTTTGAGTTGAGTTGGAGTTTCTGAAATATCGTTTTTAATATATATTAACAAGGATGAGTTCCAAATTTATTGCAAATTAAATTTTAACCACTTTTTTACTTTTATTTTTTTTTCCATAAACTGGATAGTTTGTGAAATATTTGCAAAAAAAAACAATAAACTACCACTTCCAGTTGGTTGATTTCAGTCAAAAGTCAATGGGGAATTTTTGTTAAAAGTTTAAATATGAATTTCAGGCTGACCTGTTTTGCCATCTTGGCGGCAGAGAGGACACAGACAGACAGACACCACTTCGAAAACAACTTTTTCTAAATGATGGGAGACGAAAACGCACATTTCCGCAAAAATCTCAATTTCGAAAATTTTCGCAGTTACTATACTTTCTTTTACTTTATAAATGAAAGTAAAATTAATTAACCAAAGAAATTTTTTTACTGTGACAGCAGCAGAAATTTAAAAATAAAACGAGGCAACGTAGCACAGAAAATTTGAATTTACGTTGCTATATAAGATATATTTGATATGACCAACATATGACTTAATCATAAATTCCAAATAAATATGTATAAATTTCTATATATAAATGAATCAGAAAATAGATTAGGACATCCAAAGTTTATAGAATCTTGTATACAGATAAATTACAAATAAACTTTATTATTATTATATAAACATTATGTGACCATCTACCATAATGACACACCAATAAATTGCACCGTTGCCAAATCCATTGGAAATTAATAAATAAAATTGATGATTTTTATTGATTAATTACTTCATTCTAATAAATTTATTTATTTAAAAGACATTTTTCTGTAACTTAATAATTTTATGCTTTCTTAAAACCATGTAATTTTCCTTTTTACAGGGAGCGTACAGTACCATCAAAAGTTAATTTGTCAAAAGTATTATTTACTAAATTAATTAATAATTTTACTAAAATTTTGAATTTTTTGATAGTATTTTAGATTCTGTAACATTTTTCATTCGTAAATTGAATGAAACCTTCGTTGAATATTTTTTTTATGCGTTAACTTTTAATTCCGACGATACGGGAGCAAATCCCTTAAAAGTAACGCAAATTGGCAAGTAGTGTATTAAACAAATCACTTTTTACAATGGAAAAGGGAAAAAGTATATTTCGAATCATGTCAAGGTAATTTTAAGAAACCAACGTAAGATTAGGGAAAATGATTTTTAACGTAGAAACTGCATTTTTTCCATGGCTAAATGTGATGGTTTTGATGTATTACTTTAAATTTTATTTTACTTTTTTATAAAGGTGCATACTTTTAATACATGTTTGAATTCATTACCATTTAAAATTAAACAAATGAATATCGCCACGCGAAAATACAGCTTGACCAGTATATATTGGCATGTAAAAAAATATTTTAAATAAAATTTTCTATCAAATTTTGCATTGTGTCACGGGCGAAAACAAACAGCACTTTGCTTCAAGATAGCGCCACCACTCCCACTTTCAAGTGAGAGATACTTGTGCGCACCTTTAAGTGTCAGCCAGCTAGACCTGGTCAAGCGTTAACGTTACACAAAATTTCTTAACGTAAAGGAGTAAGTACCATTTAATTTCATTACCGAACTGAAATCGGGAAAGAAATAACTGAGTTATGGCGCTGGCTGCGTTTTGGTATTCACCCTTTGTATAATAGCCTAATGTGTGTCCGTCACAAATTCTATGGTTTCGCTATTAACGAATAGATGTCGCTTCACGAATGTATAAAATAAAGTTATATGCAACATGATTATATTATTGATAAAATAGTGTCCGTTAGGTTCTTGGTGTCCACGGGTTGAGGCTTGTTTAAGATAAATAACAACGCAACCTCCACAATACGGCGAATTCTTACAAAAATTATTATTAATCAAGAACGATGAAAGTTTTTGTTGAATTTTTGGATAGTGTACTTTTTAACAGCCATACTCAATAGATTTACAAGATAATAAGGACACGCTTTTCTTTCTTTACCTTAATGGAGATAAAAAAGAGAAAAAAATTATGTACATAGAACGAATTATAATACGCTACTTTAGCAATCAAAAGAAGATTGTATTGTGACATTTTTCGTAACATGCACAAAACATCTTGTGTGGGTTTTTGTAACAAAAATAATGCAAAGTATAACAAAATGAGCTACGCGCCACATTGAAATACAATAAAAGTACACATACTTAACATCTCTTGTTTTATAAGGCAACAATTAAATTACATGTTGTAAGTTGTAAGCACACAATTTAGTTAAACAAAAACTATTATTATTCTTTTTATTTGAAATGATGAGCGTATATAGTTTTATGTTTAAAAACACATGCTTTAATAATACAATAAAACTAGGAATTAGAATTCAGAAACGTAAAATTTCCGGTGGTAATATCATATTAAAATTTGTTTTATATACTTGGACAAATTGAATGAATCATAAAAATAATAATCGCATGCTTATTACTTTTAGCATGCTGATTTTTTTAATTGGTAAACAAGATACTTTGTTTTAAATTACAAATTATACGAGTATCTATTACATATGTTTTTAATATGATTTATTATGCATTAATATATACTCAATTAACGCTATAGTTATATTTAATGTTTTTGATATAATTTTTCACTATCTTGTTAAACGAGATATGTAAGTACTATTTTATGCTTGAGTTACAACGTAATATGACTTAATGTTCTTTATACTTCCACAGAAGGTGCATAAACAATAAAAATCACGTTTTTATAACTCTCCTGCAATGAAGTTATAAGGTGTAAAAATGCAATTAAATTACCAAAGAAATGTCAAGCCCTAATAAAATTATAATTTAATAACGCAAAGTATTGTCATATTTGTGTCATCACACTAATTGCCTATAAGATAATTAGGGTTATTCTGTATTAACTACCTTCGAAAAAATATTGGTGGTTGGGTGATTATATAAACAAGTTATGTGTGCTCTTTTCGATTTTGCTTATAAGCGTATACAGTCAAATAAATATAAAAAGAAAACGCGAGCAAGGAAAATAAGAGTAAAATTAAATACAGGATATGAACGAAGTTTATAGTTGTCCTTATAAATAATGAGTCTTGTAGAGAAGAAAATGGACGATTTTAATTGCTTATAGGCTTCATTTGGACCACTTCTGTCAATTATACACTGCATTACTTAAGTGGTCATCAACTGCAAGTCATATTTTTTCTCTACTCGGACGATTATTACATTTATTTAATACTTCTTCTCGGCTTACAGAAACATCTTACATCTTTCTCTATACGCATACTCCTACCAGAGGTCATAATTACACCGTGTATAAATGTGGACTTAATAAAGGATGTTCAAAGTGGACTTGTTTGCTGCGGGCTCTAGTTTTGTTGATTATTTTATAAAGCGGAACATAAACCGAGATGAAATAAATAATTATGTTTGTTTATTTTAAATAATTTTAATTTGAAATTATTTAATTATCTTTGGCGGACAGAAGATATATTATTTAAAATTTAATGTGATTTTCTTATTTTATAATAATTGCAAATTTTAATTTAATAATTTTCATTTATTCAAATTTATCAAAATTTAATACATTGTAGAGCGAAATATAAATACATTGGGTCGAAATTATATAACATTTTCAAAGCTCATTAGCAACGAGTTTTTATCAATATAAAACCAATTATAGGTTTGGTAAATTGCAATATAGATTTTACACCACAAAAATTTAATTTTACGCCTATAATTATTACAATTATCACTCATAACAATTAAATGTTTTTTAACGGCTTCATTGTAAGCTGAGCTCATCCTTCTAATTACTATAATCATGATACAGTTAAAATATTTGCAGTTCTGAGTTATTATTAATATTATATTGGTTCAGTTTTATATTACGGTAATAAAAACTATGAAGAAAGAAGTATTACTCGTTAATAAAATTAATATTTTATGATGCAAAAATATAAATCCTTGAACATCCAGTGGCCCAATCTTAGAGCAGGGTACACGTGTGCAATACTAACTACACACATCCTACAATAAAGGTAATGTATGATTTACACGTTGCCAGTAGAGCTTGCCAGCAACTGGTTTGTAGTGACTTGCAAGGTGTGAACACCAGCCTGACAGTGACTGGCATGCCTGTTGTGCCAGCCACTGGCAATGCCAACGAATCAAAAATGTTTGGTTCACTGGCAAACTGGTGCTTTCCCCCACCACTTTTTTTTACCCGTGTATCACGTGCATCTTTGCTTGCACTGTGTAAACAGGTCCATGCCAATCGATAATCCATGCCAGTATTGCACAAATATCAAGTAAAGAAAGCGCGTCTACTCACTTCGTTGATATGCTGTAAATAATAATTGTATAATTTTAATTTATTTAAATCATAGCTGAAAAGATTAAAAAAAGTGTGCTTTTAAAATCGAATGCTGCTAATACTGGCATTAGTCGTAAAACAACCTCAACTTGCATGCTAGTTGTTGACAACATCAAAACAGCTATTGGCCCTTCCTTATTTAATGCCAATACTGGCATGGTAGTGCTATCTGAACTGGCATTTCAGCAACTGGTAACGTGCAAATCAGCCTTAACTAGAAGTGCTGGCACCTACTAGAAACGACTTACAGACTGCCAATCCACCACCAGATCAAAATGAAATTCAAATTTAAATCACCCTTCTAAACGCTCTTCTTAGTGTCAATACTGACAAAAGCATCCTTAAACAAAGAATCAAAAAATTCTTTCCGAATTCTGTCAAATTCTGAAAAGCAACAGCGTCCAAATATCACATGAACGCGGCTAGTTTTAGAGATACCGCACAAGAAACATGGGTGCTTCGTTTGAAACGAACATTTATTCTTTTTGACTTCCACTAGAAAACATTGTTGTACACATTGATAAAATAATTCTCAAGAGTTTTCATCTCTTAATTCCAATTTTTAAAACCCTTTACTATTAAAGTTTCTCCATGCTAAATATATGTACCTAAATCTTGCGCGACATTTTCTTTAACAGAATACTACTCAGAGACTTTAATGCTCTTTAAAAGTGTTCTTGGTGATTTACAGTATTCTCAACTTTTATACCCGTAGGAGCCTTGAATGTCAATTTTTAAGTATAAATCGTCTTTCTTCGAAATAGACTACAAAATATATTCTTTAAGTTATTAAGTTTCTTAAATCAATATTTAAAAAGATATAAAAAATTTATTTTTTTTTTCGACTTTATTTTAACTATTGATAATATTTATATAAATAATGTTTTTTTCTCTTAGAGACTTTCCACAAAGGACCTTTTTTGTAGAGAATTAAATTTCTTCCAAAGTTGTTTAATACATTTTTTTCTTTATGTGCAGGCGATTATTAGCCAACTGCGATGAAAACAAATTATTAATAAAAATTGACTCTCAAGGCTCTTACGGGTAGAACCGGATTTTCTGCCTTGAGAATGCTCCCTGCAATGGCGAGCGAAACGTTGGCAACAACCAATAAAAATACGCGACTTAAACCCGAAAGTAAGAAAACTAACAACCACTATAAATACTTTTAAAGAGCATTAAATTCTCTATAATATGTAACTTTGATCAAAACAATTCCTTAAGATTTACATATATTTAGCATGGCAAAACTTTAAGAGTAAAGGGCGAGTTCTTAAAATTGGAATTACGAGCTAAAAACTGTTGAGAATTATTTTATTAATGTGTACCTATAACAAGTTTTTCGAGTGGGAGTCAAAAAAAATTGTTCGTTTCAAACCAAGCACCCCAATTGTTGGCAAAACTTTAAGAGTAAAGGGCGAGTTCTTAAAATTGGAATTATGAGCTAAAAATTGTTGAGAAATATTTTAATAAGGTGTACAACAAGTTTTACGAGTGGGAGTCAAAAAAAAATTTCGTTTCAAAGAAAGCACCCTATGTAAAACCCGACAAAGATATTACATCGGCTCCTATTAAAGAATCTCCCACATTCCTTCCACAGCAAGATATCTGCTTCACTTGCCAAAATATTGCCAATGTATTAAAAGAGCATACATTTTCAAACCAAAAATCCAACATAGACCAATTGAAATATTTTTTCTGCCATGTATTTCTTTTAGACTTTTCTTTAAGTATTGTGGTAACACAGCGGGACTTAAACCAAATCTTACCTATTTCTTTCAGACGGCGCTTTCACTTTAAGAAGGCAGACTGGATAAACTCAACCAACCAAATAGATTTGACATTATAAAAACTTGAACAAACCCCAGAAAACTAGAACCAAATTATCCTCCTAATAGAGTCGGTCTTAAAAACAGCTATACCTAGGGTATTCAGAAAACAGTTTAACCCAGGTATTTCCAATTAATCAAAAAATCTTCCAAATCTTCCAAAGAAGTTGTACGATCCCCTCAACAAAGAAACAATTGAATGTGGTTCAACGCTACTTCAAATACTGAACTAAGCAAGACAAGGCAAGTGGACTGAGGAAATGGAACTTATGACGTAGAATTTTATTAGAAAACTTGATGGAGATCCAATTCAATGTCAATCCATCAACTATTAAAAACGGGAAAACAGTGGGAAAAACATCTATTCCAAAACTACGAAGGGATCTTAAAAACGGGTTTAACCATTCAGAAAAACCATACATGTTTCAAGAAATAAACTATGGCATAGCCAATAACCAATATAAAAGATAGCAAAGCTGCAGACATGGGGTGATGGTCAAAATCCTAAAAATTAAAATCCCAACAGTTAAAATCTCGTAAGGTTAAAATCTTGACAGTTCAAAATTCGGACTAACATGTTAAAAAAATAATTTTAGGATGCAATAAATTATAGTGAGAGATTAGGAGCGATACCCCAAAGATAATCTAAACAAAAATTTTCACAGTTTTGTACCACCCACATATTTTCTTATTAACTACTTTTTTGATACACGTTTATTCGTCAGGAATTCTACTATTTTCTAATAGTTCAATTCAGCCCGAACAATTAAATTTTTCTGTCTTCTCTGCCAAGCTTTCATATTTTGGGTGCATCAAACTTTGTTTTATTTATTTTGGATTTTGTCCTATCGGGATTTTGACCTGTCAAAATTCTGAATTGGTCAGGTAATTTAAACTGGCTATAATAAATGTTCAACCACTGTATACAAAACCGTTGAATTTCCAAGATATGTAGGAAGTCCAAAGTGGTAGCCCTAAAAAAGACCTAGAAATATTTTGCATGTATAGATCAATCAGAGCGTATAAAATTAAACCACATAGCAATCATCGTTGAACAAAATCTAGTTCCCGAACAAGCAGGCCTCAGATATAAGGAGTTCTACACTGTTCAAGTCCTGTGTATTTGTAAAATCCAATTTTCAATATATTCTGTCCAACCTTTACGCGTTAGGTTAATTATTTTATTTTTAAATGCTTCTTCGGTCGATTTAAAACGTAAACTCCGTAACTTATTCTTTACCAGATTATACCGCAAATGATCTATTATTTCAATGTTTTGGGCATTTAAATTCTCAATCGTTTGATCAGCAGTGTGCGCCCAGGCGTTATTTTGATGCAATATGATTCTTTCTTTTGAACATTTTTTGCCAACATTTTGAAGTGCTTAAGGCAAATAAACTGTGGCGACTATCTTCTTGTTTCGACTTTTTTCATGAACAACTTTTGTTCAATCCAGTTTAAACTTATAGAACCCATGTTTAGTCATCTATAATGATGCTTTACACCTAATGCCACACGGTTTTTTTTTTAAACTTACACGAAATCCAACAGGCATTAAGGCAACATACCATTAAATGTTAGTTTAAAATGGTGTCAATTGCTTTTACATTAAGCTTTAAAGTTGCTTGAATTCTTCTGACAGTAACATGCCGGTCCTCTTCAACCATGCTTCGTACAAGACCAATATATTTTTGGAAACTGCCTTTTTTGGCTTCGGTGTTCGAAAGTTATAATTTAAAGGAAAGTCGAGCACTTTAAAATTTATTGTAGCACCTGTTTACTCCAAGGAATATGACCAAACTATCGATTAATTTTACATTTTTTACAGCTTGAGCCACGCTTAAAATTGTAAAAAATCACAACTCAATAATGCTCTTATTCAATTCGGTGTATTTTTGAGGAAAGGATTACTTTAAAATTATGTATTTTAAAAACCTTCAAGTACCTTTGTCAACTTTTACAATAAATAAACTTGTAAATATCTAGGTTAAATTGTCAAGCAAAATTTATTTCAAAATCACAGCCTGCACAACGGAAAGTAGTTTGGAAAAAAGTTTATTTCACGCAATGAAATATTTTTTTTTTGTTTATCATGTAATTATAAATAATGTGGGATCATTAAGGTTGTATGTTTCCATCCTTAGTTACAGAATAAGGGTCACATGTACCCATGTCTTTGCAATTTTATCGTTTGAAGCGGGCACAGAAGTCAAGAAAGAAGCCTTTTGATGAGATGCATGCATACACCAATAGCTATAAACATTTGAACGACAGTAACATTTTCTTCATATGATGCAAGATACGCAAAGAAATAATTCTTAGTTGATTCTATTTTAAAGGTAAAAGATAATAAAATATTATACAGGGCGATAAAAAAAAACGTTTTAAATAAAATATTTATTTTCTTTGAAAAAGATGCAAAAAAGTATCCTAGTAATTCTAAATGTTGCTTAGAGTATTACACAAATACTCTAAGCAACATTAAGGATATCTAGGATGCGGTAAAGAGAACACAAGAAAATTGCTATTTACACACACACATATAGACATCATGGAAAAAAAAGGTCAATTCTTTTTCAGAGAACCTCAAAACGGCGACATCTGATAAAATGGCAGTTTTTATTTTGCTTGCTCTTTTGGAGCAATTAAAAAATAGGTATAGGAATCCGAACAATACTACCTAATAATAAATCCTATATTGTGTATCCATATAGAGTGATGATTTTACTGCTGCTTCGACCTTATCTACACGACGGTTGTCGTGAAATAATTGCTTTGTATGGTATTTCCAAATATTACCAATTTCCTTCTTGTCAATTATTACGTTACCAGATTTTTCCACTATCTTATTAGCTTGTTTTTTTGTCTTTATTTGTGACCTCTATTATTTTTCGGTGTTTTAGAGAAAGTACCTTTCTACCTTTCATAGATGGGATATGACTTCCGGCATCTGGACATTAAAAGATACTCAAAATAGACATAGTAACCACACATGACCAAGACTCGTGCTGTGGACAATCTGCCTAAGTGCCATACTAAGTATACTAAACATTTATGTCTTAAGGGTTCATAATTTTTTTTAATTCATTGTGCAAAGCAAAGGAGAACTACCACACAACAAATATTCAAGAATAATTTAAATATAAAACAATGAGGACCTTAGACCCATCAAACTTTAAATAATCAGAGGTGATTTCCATGTTAGAAGATGTTAGATGTTATCCTGGAATATATGCACTTTATATAAAACAAGCAAAATTAACAATAAAGTTCAGGAAATGGACAGACTAGGATTCGGCATATTGGTAGTCAGCGAGATGTGACAACATAATATGAAAGATGCAAAGTGTATCAGACTTTAAATAATCAGAGGTTGATTTCCATGTTAGAAGATGTTAGATGTTAACCTGGAATATATCTACTTTATAAAAAACAAGCAAAATTAACAATGAAGTCCAAGAAATGGACAGACTAGGATTCAGCATATTGGTAGTCAGCGAGATATGACAACATAATATGAAAGATACAAAGTTTATTAACCTCGTAGCCGTATTTCAGAACACCTGTACGGAGTAAAGAAAAAAAATTTCTGGTAAAAATAAATAGTAGAGCTATAAAACCTAACATCATTCATTTATAAACTTTAATTTATTTTCTAATCAATATGAAGAATTCCTTGAGTAATAACTATATCACAATTATTACGAAAGATTTTAAATCCAAAATGAGTCAAAGAATATGCGGAGAGCTCATTTGTCCGCATAGATTAGGAAAAACTAATAAGAATAACTGTTATGATTGGAAGTTTATATACTAAAAAAGATAACGCTAACATCAGTTTACTACAAACAAAAAAAAACAAACAATTTAGAAAGAGATGGAGAAAAAAACAGATAATAGAAAAATTATTAAGGAGTATTTAAAAAGGTTAATAAGAAATCAGGTGAACCAAGACCAGGAAAATAGGAGAGTGTAAAACCTTTAATAATTGATTATATTCTTCTGCTTGAGAAACAAAAATAAGCTCTTAATTTAAACAAAGAAAAAGAAAGCGATCAAATATAAACATCTAAAAATTTGGTTGATAAAAAAGGCAAGTTAACACAACCAGAAAAAATAAAACAGTAGCAAAAGTACTGATAAGATATTTTGAGGTGAGGTTTACAAAAATATAAAAGTGACCCAGTTATTAAATGTGATAGTCCAAAAAGCACACATAAAAAACATAATGGTATCTACGAATAACGGAAATAGAAACCCTCAGATCTATAGCTTGTCTTAGCAACCAAGTACGAAGTGTGAAAATTCAAAGGCACTGGGAGTCACTAATATTGTGCTCTGGACAAGATCAAGACGCTGCGAGTGGAATCAACACGTGCTACGAATAGACGATTGTAGGCTGGTGAAGGAAGCTTCAAAATCAAGACCAAATAAAAGAAGGCCCCATGGAGGAGAAAAGTTATTACCCTTGCATCCTAAATGTTAAAACTAATGGAAATAAATCTGTTAAGCTTAAAACTTGATGAGTCTGATTGTCTCTTCTGAACTCATGAATGGTATGAAGTAAAAGAATGTAGTTTAGTCAAATATGAATTATAGAGTGTTAAGCACCGCCAATTTAAAAAAAATGAAAAACAGGGTATTCCAACTTAAATTTGAACGGGTGTTATCTCAGTTTTAATTTTCATTAAATCGTTTTCAAAAAAAAACTACACAGACATTTACAAGAAAACTAGGGTAAAAAAAACACAACCAATGCAATTTAACGAATGCGTTGCTTAAAAATCCAAGGCTTTTGCTAAACTACACCCATCCCTTCAACAGATTCGTGGAATGGGGTTTGACTCCTCTATAAATGCTTTACAACGTAAGTGGAGAATTTAATATATGTTTATATTATTGTACAAAAGTTGATGGTGAGATTTTTAAATAATAATTCGTTAAAATGCATTGATTGTTTACAAAAGTATGCGCGAATATATGAAAATTAAAATAAAATTTATATCTATGTAAAGGAAATAGAGAGCTTCAATTTGATGTATCCCACTTCCCATTTATGATTTTTTGGGGGGTGGCTCTGGGTGCTAAAAGGATGAAGGTTTAAAGGTAAAACTAAGGAAACACAGAGGCGGACAAGATAGCAAAGAGCGAAACAAGCTTGCACTTATCCGAAATGTTACAGGACATTGGCATCCCATTTGCCTCGTGCAAGGAGATTATAGCCGAAATTACCTCGAACCTAGCGAAAAAAGGTGGAGGGATGAAGATACCTGCAAGGTAACCAGGCAATTATGGCCTCAACGGAACAGGAAAAGAAGCACAAATATCGTCTCTCTAAAAAGAAGCGATATTAGACTGGCAGCGGGAGTCATTACGGGACACTGTCCCGTTGGCAAGCACGCTGAGAGACTGGGCATAGCGAAGCAGGACTACTGCAGAAGCTGCCTAGACGAAGAGGAGGAGGAGAGTGTTCAACATTAC
>JARJDX010023237.1:0-14995 GCA_030264735.1 Gymnusa sp. GC000175 | reverse complement strand
GGGGAACTTAGTTTCAGTCCGGAGACTTACTTATAGTGCTGCCACGGAAAGGCGCCCCCAATGATATGCTGAGATTTCGACTTGAACGAGAATCGAACCCAGCACTTGAGTATGGAAACTCAAGGCGCTACCACTGCGCTATCAGCACCTTCATTAGGCCAAGAGCCTTATCAAAGCTCCTTAAACAAATGTTGACCGCTGCATCTAAGCTGAGAGCTTAATATCTAACAGGGCGAATATCAATTAAATTTTTAGAAAGTGAACATTAATAAAATGCATTGGTTTAAAAATGTAATATTCTATTTGCAATGACCAAAGATGGGGGAATTCCATGAAATATATTAAATAATAATAACCCATGAGCCTAGATACAATAAATATTTTGATTAAGCATAGATTTTTAATCCTTTTGATTTCTAGGTCTGGGCTTTTAGGTGAGTTATAACAGAAGTTGTTTAATCGCTTGACTCATTTATACTTTCCAGGCTCTGGGCTGATCATCTAAACTTACTAATTGCCATATCTGCATTTTCACTGCCTTTGGCTAGTAACTTGCGACCCTTTTTAAATATTCTGAAGTCGAGACTTTTAGCATCTATAACTCGTCTATTTGTTTCCTTCAAGGCTTCTTAGTATTAAAAACTGCTTGGAGGCTTGCACTCTTTCCCATAAGCCAACTCTTCTCTCTTGGATCATAAACTCGGGGGTTCCCTATCATACGAAATATTTCGCTTGGATCTACTTGTGGCTTATATTTAGGGGTCGAGAGTCATAGTCAGTAGTTATCTTGCAAGTTAGCAGTCTAGCCCACTGGCTTAATAGTCCTTCTGCATCCACGAGCTGAGATACAATATATAATTAGATTAAAATAGAATATCTTTCGAATTGAGATAGTGGACGAAATCTTGCTTAAATAAAGCAGCCAGGAGGATATTAAGGTAAAGAGATGAATCTCCTCCGATGGTAGAGAGCGTGAAAAACCGCTGCAAAGAAATCGATGCCATGCTACATTAACCCAAAGCTAAGTATATTTACCCGATTTGAGGGTTTGAAGAAGCATGGACAGTTGATTGAAAATAATTGCACGCATATATTTAATATTAGTTGCTGGGGAATTGCAGTTCAATTACAAATTAAATTATTAAAACTGGTAAAATGATTATAAATGACTATAACATTAATGTAAATGGGGTTTATTTTTGATTCATTCAAATTAGTATAGAAACGGCTTCCAAAAGGAGTGAAAACTCGATCAAACAAATTTATTGAATTTTTTGCTTTGATACCAAAAAGAGTGAAAACTAGGAAATCGAACCCGTGGCTCAGCCATAAAAATCTGGTTACCATCCGTAAAACTGCTCGGAAATCGCTAAATTTTAATATTTCTATTTCATTAGAGTATTGAAGGTAGAATCAGGAGAAAAGTAGCAAATTAATAAACCACAATTATTAATGGATTATTCTAGTATTAAGAATTTGAAAATCATGTCGGAATTATGACATTCGGTCATTTTCAATACGGATTCCGCTTCTACCACTGCATTTCTTCTTTAAGCCTTTATAGTCAACTATATCGGAATTGTTGCGTTCGGTCATTTTCAATACGGATCTCTTTTCTACAACTATGTTTCGTCTTTAGGCTTTTACATTCGACTATATTTCAATCAGATAGATTTGCACAAATTAAGATCTCGGGTTCTAAACCGGAAGTCAAATGTTCGATTCACGCCAGGGACTTAATTTTTAAGTTTTGAGGAAGATTCTCATTTGTGATATTCCCACATATATTTAAATTAATTATTGTTCGGGCGAAAGCCCACAAAAAAGTTGAGGATTTTGCAGACTTCGAAACAGAATGAGAGAATCAGCAATGATTGAGAAAGTGATTCCTTCGAAAATTTTCTAAGTTGAACTATTTCAAAGTGTAAGAAATTTATCGGTGTTTAATGATATTATTCTCGCTGTGGTGGACCTGAGTATACACTTTTGATCTAAAATCAAAGGGAAATTTTTAGATTCCATTCTAAGTTAAAAACTAAATATAAATCATTTTTTGCGCTTGCTTTAAGAATACATCTGGCCTTTAAGAGCTCAAATCTAATGAATTAAGAATATTTTCACAGTCTGGCAATATAGTGCTTTGAATGTTAGAAGTAAGCCACGAATAACGGGCCTAAAAAAACAATTAGAATCTGTGGAATATTATGAGCCTAAAAAAAATTATGATCAGATTACTTATGCTTTTCGAAGCGGATGAGGCCAAATCAGTTTGGAATCGCAAATATCGAGAATTAATTCATGGGTTTTATGTGCTTTTGCAAATCATCCAGCATTCTTTCAATGGTAAGTAAGCCCTATTAAGGGAATATTAATAAATCTTTAAGACTTATGAAGAGAGCTAGCATGATTAAGAAAGAGGCAAGAATCAAAGCCAAAATAGAATGACCGGTCTATATTCAAGGGATAGAGGAGTAGAGCTGGAATTTGAGCATATAGAGATTTTATTATCACCTATTCTACATGAATCTCTTCGTCAAAATTAAAAATGATTTATTCCATGCAATTTTAAGAAAATTTCTTGATTTTAATTTAATTTTTTCAAGTCCGAGAAATCAAAATGAGTTAACGAATATTTATTTTAACGGCTAAATTTAATTTAAAAAGATTTTATATTTCAAAAATATAAGCCCAGATCAAGTAAAATTAAAGATTTCTGATTTTTCTCGCCAGCTTGCTATCCCAATCAGATATATCTTTGGTACTTGGAGCTATTCTCAATAATCTCAGAATATATTTATATAAATGATCTTAAATAATTAAATCTCGCGTTTAAATTGAATGAATCGAGAAAATATATCAATTCAATATCTCCTTTAAAAAAGGAGTGCAGATTTTCAGCTACAATTCTATTGGTTTCAAATGCCCCAGCAAATGAAAACGGCCAATACTTTAATTTTAGTTCTCCTCACTTTTCTATCAACCAATAATTCTCAAAATATAGCTTCTCTTATATCATACAGGCCGATTGATATTTATATTGAACAATTTATTGAGGCCACAATGACTGGGAAGAACTGCTATTTTGATGAATCAATAAACTTAGATCAAAGCGAAATTAGACTGAACAGCAAAAGATGCAGATCATTTAAATTTAGATGGTTTTGAGTCTCCAGCCGAAATACTTACATTGTTTCATGATTGATTAAAGGGAGAGGCAACGTTCATATTTGAAGCGTTTTAATTAAATTCTTACACGAAAGTGTTCAAGTAGGACTGAAAAATCATACTTCAATGCTTTAAATTAAATTATTACACGAAAGTGTTCAAGTAGAACTGAAAAATCATATTTCAATTCTTTAAATTAAATTCTTACACGAAAGTGTTCAAGTAGGACTGGTAATTGAGATCTTTTTGATAAATTCATCGCTTAGATTTTGAATGAAACCCCAAAAAGAATAATTGAGAATTCTTATGCTAATTTTCAAATTAAGACGTTAAATATATTAAATATATAAATTTTAATAAAATTTTCTCATTTTGATTGAAAATTTAAAGCCTTTTAAGTTTAATCATAATTTTATATGATTTTTACTAAAATAATTTACTTACGGGTTAATGCGCTATTTATTTGATTACTTGGCAGCATTCATTCCACGCCTGCTACCATTTCATCCTCCACATCCACTGCCGCGCGTTGCTTTCTTTGCTACATTTTCGTCTTCTCACCTTTATTCAAAAGGTATTCAGTTTTCTTAAATATGCTTGTACTGTTTGATTAAAATGCCCAGATCCCTTGGTTGTTTAGAATACAATATAGTTAAAATGCCTTTATATTGCATCTAAGATAATTCTTGTTTTACACTCATTTAGCAGTCCCGATCCTTTTGCTAGGTTACTATAATCTACATTACACAGCGGTTCAACCTATATATTTGAACCACCAATGCATTTTCATTTGTAATATAAAGTGTTGGAATGACGCATTCAAACGACCAATCCCTTTATCATTTAATAAGTATTAAAACCACCTATTTACTTGAACCACCAATGCATTTTCATTTGTAATATAAAGTGTTGGAATGACACATTCAAACGACCAATCCCTTTATCATTTAATAAGTATTCAAACGACCAATCCCTTTATCATTTAATAAGTAAAGACAGGTTCCAAAATGTAAAAACTCGGCAATTTTTTAACCCATGCTTTTGTTTTTAAAATTCGTATTTGCAAATTTTGCAGCATTGGAATACAGAAAGAGAATTAGAATAATGAAGTCAAACTCAGGGCTTGACCAAAGAACTCTCAACATCAATCAAAAAGGCTTCAGGATGGAAAACAATCAGGTAGTCTTGAAGAAGGAGATCGACCGCGATGTAGTATTTGGATTCCACAGCTTCCTAGAACAGGGCTTTAATGCATCTAAAATATCAGCCGTGAGATGCGATGTTGATTCGAACAACGGAAAGTGCTACATTGACGGAATAGAATCCCCAGTCGATGAAATATCGCTCTCCAGCCTTTATTTCAATCAGTTGCTCAAGGCAGGAAAAGTTGATGAAGATTCCAAAATGGTTGTTACCGCCAAGGACTACTTTGACAAAGACCAGATGAAAAAACTGAACTCTGTTTTCAGAAACTTTAGATTCTATCCCAGGATTGTTCCAGAATCGACCTGTGCTGCATCGTACCTTGCGTCTCTTCTTGAAAAGGGAAAAAGTGAAAATATTTCCATTCTAAATTTCACCGGCAAAAAAGCTGTTCTTTCTAAATTTGAAATTTCTTCTGGAGAAAATGCAGAAAAAAAAGTAAACAAACTTTCAAGAGACATTTTGGAAATTGTGGGCGATGAAGAGATAGAGGCAAAGATATTTGAATTTGTGGTAAGTGTCCTCGAAAAGGAATCGAACTGGCCAAAGAATATAACATTCTTGCCGTATCAGTCTGCTAAGAATGACTACTTTGTAAATGTAGGCGATTTGGTCAAAAATATAATTGAGCACTTAAGAATCAATGTATCGTCTTATAAGCACCTTGAACTGTACTACTACAGCTGGGACAAATCCAGTAAAAGTGTAATGGTAGGACTTGAATTCAACCTGAATGATCTCAGGACCGAAATTTTCGATATGATTTCAAAGCCGATCGAAAATATCCCAGAAGATTCTAAAGTGTATTATATTACTGATTATTCTCCAAGAGAGTTTGAACTTGGCAAGTACGAGGCGATGGACATCAGTGCAATTTTAACTGGTGCACACCACATGAATTATAAAGACTACAACGTGACTGATGATCAAATAACTATTATCGATGCATCAGTTCCCAGGATCTATCATGAAATCATGAGAGAATTGAAGTACAAAGAAGAGGCTAAGATTTACAAGGAGAAGTTAGAGGATGAGATCAAGTCTCTACCAGACTTGGATCCATCGGAATTGAAAGGCCTCGAAGATTACAGAGATATTCCGACTGAGAGCTACAAAGAGTGTAAAACTTTTGTAGATTTGGTAAATAATCTTAGAAAGAAACAAAAGATGATTGTGAGCCAAATAGAGCTTAGAAAGATGAATTTAAAGACTTTGAGCGATGCTATTAAAAATGCCGAGAATGAGTCGAGCGAAGTTCAGGAGATTATTAAAGATTCGATATCTGAGATCAAAGAGTGGTTCAATGCCAACAAAGATACAGCAACAGTTTTAGAACTGGACGACAAAACGTTCAAATTGAAAATGAGTGTGAACAGAGCCAACAGAATTATTGAGAAAGCCAAGAAGGAGAAAGAGAGGATTGAGAAGGAGAAGAAGGAGACCCCCGATGAGAACCAAGAAGCTTTGGAGAATAAGGAAATGAATCTAGAAGGCAATAAAGAGAATGCTAGTAAAGAGAATGAGAATGCTAGTAAAGGCACTAAAGAGAATAAAGAGACTAGTAAAGGCAATGAGAAAGAACAGGCTTTAGAAGACGCGGATGAGGAAAATGTGGGCGATCGCAAGAAAGAAGGCATCGATACTGAGAAAGAACAGGCTTTAGAAGACGCGGATGAGGAAAATGTGGGCGATGACAAGAAAGAAGTTGAAGAAGACGTAGAAATGAAAGACTTTGACCCTTCAAAACTTCAAGAATTATTTGAGAAATTTCTTAGCATGACAAAGGAAGCTAAAAACAGCAATGATCTTCCAAATGGTGTTGATGAGAGTCCCTTGTCAAAGGACCAAGAAGACAAGTTGAATGAAGACCTGAAAAAACTGACTGAGAAGATTTCTGAAAGTGCAAAAACTTCAAAAAAAAATCGCAAAAAGAGAAGATCTGACATGTCAATTCTTTAAACTATTTTTGAATCCGTTTTATACCCTTTTCAGTTTAAAATTCTCTTATCTTTAATTAATTGATGGCGGCTTTAAACGAAATTAAATCTGCTTGATATTTTTTGCACTCTCTTAGAATACCAGTCTTGTATCTTGATTGGTGTATCTTTTGGCAAATTTAAACGGATTTAAACATATTCATTTAAGACTATATCTTGGATGTATGCTTATATTCATTAAAGAGTATTCATATGGAAAAATTCTTGCTTTCTCTATTAATATAGCAATTTAGCTGTATATCATACTTTATAAGCCCCAACAATCTGTATTTGATCTTGGCTTCTGATTTCTATTTAATTATTTCCCTCTTTTTTATTTGTGGCAACAATTTCTTCTTCTCTAATGCATAAAACATCTCTATTTTTATACTTTTGAAGCAACAAACTATTTAATGCTTTTAATTTAAAGTCAAATCATGTTCGTAAAAGAGGGATGCATACTTCATATTAATGCCATATGATCTTTATGTTAATATATAATCAAAGACTTAACATAGAATCACGTACTTCATATTAATACCGTAGGATTCGATGTTAATATATAATCATGGACTTAACATAGAAACAGCACTTAATATTAATGCCGTAGGATTCGATGCTAATATATAATCATGGACTTAGCATAGAATCACGTACTTCATATTAAGGCCATATGATCTTTATATTAATATATAATCAAAGACTTAACATAGAATCACGTACTTCATATTAATGCCGTAGGATTCGATGCTAATATATAATCATGGACTTAACATAGAAACACGAACTTCATATTAATGCCATAATATCTACACACCAGGTACACTAAAGTATGCCATTCAATGCAGAGCCGATATCATATCAAATGAAGAAATTAGGATTACACCATTGAGAACGATTTATACTTCACAATCTAAAATTAAAAGAGGATCCACTCTTTATAAATACTTATCCTGATTGAGCGTTTGATATTTGACAAAAATTATCTAATAGAAAATGGTATTATACCTTTCAATATCACATTATGATATGAAGCAATCAATTAAAGATTTAAATTCTTTAATGCAGAATCGATGTATAATAATTTTAAAACGGCTGGATTGAATTTATAGTTGCAGATTCTTGAGAAATTGAATATATCAGATTTTATTTATTTGCCTTATTTTAAAGGGGAACAGAAATAATGCCTAATTCTGTCTGTTATATTCGTAATTTTTGAGCTCAATTAAAGAGAAAATTAACAATTTCTCTTTAAAATGATTTATATGCCTGTATATTCAATTTCAATGGAGAATTTAAATCCTCATAAATTTTTGCCACATCATTAGAATCGGAAAGATCAAAAATTAAGTAATTTTCAAAATGTCAAAATTTTTGTAATAACGCCATTTTCTAAACCGTGTGAAATTCCAAGTATTTAAATGATCGGGTTTTCTTATGCAAATTATAAATTGCTTAAAATTTTATTATAATTTCGATTTTTAGCAAAACTGAGATTGAGAGAAAATAATACCAAATTACAAATGAAATCATCAGATTCAATCGTTGAAATTTCATTGGTCTGTTCTTTTCCAGAGACCAATCATTCTTTTTTCATTTAAGGAGGCAATTTTGTCCCCCCTTTTTAGGTATTTACAAAAAAATTCTGTCAACCTCATGACTTCACAAACAGATGAAAAATATGAAAATGAAATGTTTAGGAGATTAGAGGCTTTTAAGCAAGCTGTAGAATGGTCAGATTTCATCGGATTGCTTGGGGGTCTTGATCAAACCCTGAGAAGATACAATACCAACTATATTCCACATCGCCCTCTTCTTATCAAGAGACTTAATCAGTGTCTTAATCCTATACTGCCTGCTGGTGTCCACCTCAAAACTATTGAGACTTATTCCTTGATATTCGACAAGCTTCCAAGCGAATGTTTGGTTATGGATTTCGGGGTGCTATCAATTGGCCTGTTTACTTTTGCTCTTAACTGTCGTATTCTAGTCGCCAATGAGTATATGGATTTGATAGACAAATATATCATTCCTCTGGCCCCCAGGCTTCAGAATCATACCAATCCAATAATTATTGGACTCCTTCCATTCCTGGAATCGGAATCCTCTGAATTCTTCAGCAGAACCTATTTGCTTCTCCTCAATTTCTGTAATGCAGTTGATAAAAAGATATTTTATGATAGCCTCTGGGAGATCTACATTGAATATCCAGAGCTTCAAGTTAGCATAATCAACTTTGTCATTAAGAGTAAAACTTTATTGGTAACTGACTATAAGATAATCTCAAAAGCCTTTTGCATGTCATTTGACAATGAAAATCCTTTCATCATCAGAAACATGCTGGATTTTAGTAACCGAGACTTCCCTTTTTCAATTGATGGCATCAATAACATTTTGTCAGACGAGAAAAACGATATCATTGAGAATGGGTCCATAAATTCAGAAAGCATAAATCCCGTGCGCATAGACATAAACACTACAAACTCGCCATCTGCGAACAAGAACTTTACAAACTCACCACCCATAAACAAGAACTCTACAAACTCGCCACCCATAAACAAGAACTCTACAAACTCACTTTCTATAAACAAAAACACTACAAACTCACTTTCTATAAATAAAGAAGACATGAATGAAAAATTGCAAAAGTCCATCGTTGAGTCAATCGCCAAAATAAGCAACACTTCTCTATCCACCTTATATACAGAAACAACTGTTGAAGAAACACAAAATACACGAGTAAACAGCATTGTTAAAGCGTACAAAACTGTAGATTTCTCCAAACTGAACCCAGAGAGTAGAGAATCTATTATTAAAGAGATGGAACCGTACAATTCAAATATTCTCAAGAACATACTCAGGATTTTCCTGAAGAGAGAAGCTGGTATCAATAAAAAGGCTTATAAGTGGCTCAACATAGCAGATTCTATAAGTGATGGAGACATAAAGTATATAGAAAGAGGAATGAGATTGTTTATAAACGATTCAGAAGAAGATTTAGTCTCATTTTTCAAAATCCTCTTTTCGCTTGCCGATAAAGAAGGACTGGTTTCTTCACTGATGGAATCATTGATTATGGACGCACTTTTGAAGCTCTATGAAATATGCAAGAAGAACAGATCTTCAGTTTCCAAATACTCTAAATGGTTTTCTATGCTCGGCTTAGATGACTTGTGGAGAGTGTTCTATTTGAAATTAAAGACAATTTTAAGTGAAGATGTAACTAAAACTAAAGTTGATAAAGCATTGAAAATTACGCCTTCAGCAATTGACAATCCGGATCTACCATCACCAATCTATCCAGATCAAAGTGGCCAGATCAATGATATCATCAAAATAATCAACTTTTCCATGGAGAATTTCGATATAATTGATGATCATGTCACAGGCATTCACATTCCATCAATTGCATTGTTGATAGTTAAAAATAAGAGAAAAATAAACGGAGCTGTTTTCAAGCAATTTATGAATTTGATGTTTAAATTTGTTCACCTGCCTCAAAATAGAGCAGATCCAAGCTCTGAGACCAGCATAGAAGAAAGAATAGACCATGCCTATACAAACGAGTCTTTCAGTGATATTTCCAACATCGATTTCATTGTTGCAATAGCATACCAGTTCAGCAATAAGGAAATATATTCAATATGCGCCGATCCAAAAGTGAAATACGAAAATGCTGAATTGGTCGAGATTGATGGAATTTTAGAATATAAAAAGGTATTTACTTACAATCCAAGCGAACTGAAGAATTCTGCTGATGGCGAAATAGAATATGAGCAGATTGAGGAAGAATCTGAAGACGCAAACAAAGGTGCTGGAAATGCGCTTAAAATCACCAAAGCCAAAAATGAATTTGCACTTTTCTTTGATGAAAACGACATCCAAATTCTTCAGACATATTTTGAAAAATACGGCTTTAAAGGATTCACAGAAGAGTTTTTGAATGAGCTTTCCAGATTTGTTGAAATGAATTACAAATACAAAAAAATGATCGATTTGCTCGGGCACAAATTAGACCTGAATCGGCTTTATAACAATCTGTGGGCAGGCTTTATAAAGCATAAAAATACCTCCTATCTTTTTTATTATGACATCAGTGAATATTCTCTTCATAAAATACCAATCACACCTCTCCCAGATATCAGCATTCTTTTAAAATCTGCTTTACGTTGCAACAAGTATTTAGATCTTTTCTTCTACTTCTCTGGCATGATAGACCATAGCTGCAAGGAGTATAAAGATATTATTATTGCAATTGAAGACCCTGTCCCCATCCTAGAATTCCTGGTAAATAAATTCAAGGACTGTAATATAGAAGAGAGTAATCATAGATATATAGGGCATCCTGATTATAATACTATGTCTGGAATACTTGATATTTTGAGAAGTTTGATGGAAAATTCATCAGTTAGAAATCTATTAAGATCTAACAGTAATATTCAAACTTTGATCTACGGGAAAATACCAGCTTTGGAGACTATTTTAAAGATGATACACCATGTGATTGTAACTGAGGATGATATAGACGAAGATAATGAGTTGAATATTGAACCAGCGGGATCAAAAGAGGAAAATGGAGATTTAAACCATGAAAAGCTTGACAAATCTAAAATAAATGTTGAAAAGGAAATTAAAGAGGAATCTAAAGATATTGGAGACGAAGAAAAGGAGACAATTCATGATGGAGACGAAGAAATTAAGGGGGAATCTCATGATGATGGAATCAAAGAAAACGCGGCGATTCCTGAGAATGATGGAGAAGAATCGCAAATTTATGGCGAAGAAGTTAAGATTGAAAATGTATTAAAAAATAACTTAAAATCAAATAACTTCAAAAATAGAAAAATTGCCTTTGATATTATATTTATAATGAACAATCACCTCATCCCTATACATTTTGCAGACATGGACCCTGTCAAACACATCATTGAGAAGAATTGTGAAGATTTTTATATCGTTAAAAGATCCCTGTTTTTACTTGCCAGAAACGATATGCCTTTCATCGTGCACCATTGCCTCAATAACAACTTCAGAGAGGTGTTTGATGAATTGTCTTTAATAGGAACCCAAGAAGAGTTTTTGAGGATCTTTTTAAGTGAGACCAAATATATTTCATTTGATGCAGTAGTTAGTCTTTTCCCATTCTTAAACAAAATGCGCCATTTCAAATGGGAAGGCTATTTTACACTGGCTGTTGATTCAATCAATAATAAATGTAAAGAGAATTCTATAAAATATTCTAAAAAGGGAAATTCTTATGTAGCCCAAATAGACAGTGATACTATAAAAGGCATCGGAGAGGATCGAACTTCTAGTGATAAGAAATATGATGATTACAGTTCACAAAGCATTTTGAACCCCCTATTTTATAAGAGCGTTATCAAATACGATGAGGCTGGGCATGTTTTCGGCTGTGTTAGCGAAGACTGCTTTTTATACAATTCATCCATTGAGAATCTGATCGACTTTGCTCATCTCTTATTTTTGAATGATAATTTATTATTCTCATCTGCTTTATACAAGTCTGTAAATGCTGAATATCTGTTCTATGCTCTGCCATTCAAAAGGGAAGTATTTAGAAAGATCATTTCCTCTTTACAATCATCCAGCTCTGATCAGACCACCTTGCTCAAGCTGATCAAATGCCTTTCTTTGCAAACAAGATCTGAAATATTCAAATCCGACAATGAGCATTTTAAAACTACATTTGGATATCCCAAGATAGGCTATCAGTCTTCTATGCTTGTTCTGGAGTTCATGAGAGGATTTGAATCTTCAGAATCAGTGAAATTGATATTAAATAATATTTTATATCATCTCGAAAACAAGATAGGCCCGGGAATCAGATTGGATCTTGACTTCTCAAATGATATAAATATATTGGATATGATAAGAAACGTGGAATTTGACGATCAAAGCGTTGTTAACAGCTATCGAAACTGTCTCTTTACTCTTCTGGGATCTTCTCATAAAATTGGTGCCATGAAAGTTATTTCTTCTTACATGGTCTCAAACAGAAATAACAAAATATTCACTGACGCGTTTATAACCTATTTCAATGGAGAGTTCTTTGGTTTTTCTATGGAAGAGAAAATCGAAACAATGAAGAGTGTCTTGGCCTCAAAGATTATAGAACCAACAAACTTATTCCAAGGATTGTTTGTAGGCTTGGATGACTCCTACTTTCTTTCTACTTCTAACAACAACCAGCAAAAGATCATGTCTCTGAAGAGAATGGGCTTCTTGATGCTTTGTATGGAGAAAGATAGATTTTCCACATCTGTTGACAAACTGATCGGTTCTATTAACAATCTGCTCTCGGGGCCGGTTGAGGTTAAAATTTGCGTTTATAATCTATGCAGCATATTGGCCTTGAAGATAGAACACAAGCATCTGATGCATCTTTATCCCATTATTTTTGAAGATGCATATAAATCTTTGTGTTCTAAAAATTTGGCTCTTTCTGCTGCTGTTATCAATTTCGCTGATATTTGCATTTGGATGCATTCTTCAATTCTCAATTTTAGGCCTTTGCTCATTGAGGAAAATGACTTTAACGCACAAATTAAGAGACTATTTGGAATTACTGATACAAATCGACAGCAGCCTGCAAATCTCAACTTTCAAGGCACTTCAAAGGTTCAGAACCTCTTTGGAATGATCGACTCTGATCTTTCATCGAAGATCCCTCAATATATTGACTCTGCAACTGCATTTTATTCTGCTCTTCAGCGATCGATGACTGAAAATGACTTTGATCAAGTCCAGAAGAATCTTATCAGAATCATTTCTGAAGAATAAATGAAATGCGTTTAAAAATCTTTTATTATTGAACCAGAATTTATTTTAGCTTTAAATACTATGACAGGAGTTTTAGTTCCAGAAGAATCATTTCTGAAGAATAAATGAAATGCGTTTAAAAATCTTATATTATTGAACCAGAAATAATTTTAGCTTTAAATATTATGGCAGGAGTTTTAGTTCCCGAAGAATCATTTCTGAAGAATAAATGAAATGCGTTTAAAAATCTTTTATTATTGAACCAGAAATGATTTTAGCTTTAAATACTATGACAGAGGCTTTGGTTCCAGAAGAATCATATTAGAATTGTTTCTGAAGAATAAATCCCTTCAAAAATCTTTTTTTAATGCGCCAAAAATCATTTGAAAAATATATGGAATTTTACAACAAAAAATATCTGAAGACTTTCTTGTCTCTATTCAAGTAAACAACTTATTTGAACTTTTGAATATATTTTGGAGAAATCTTCTATGGTATAAATAGATAAGCAGCATAGCAGACTAAGCTTCTCTTAGAATGGCTAGATATCCTATAAGCTCTGCATGCTCAAGAGGCACTTGAAAAGAATAAGCTTGGATTAGAATAACAATTCAACCCCAGTGTTGGGCATCAAACGAAAATTTAACATATATTTTAACAGCTTTAGGCATCGTGCCATCTAAAATGCATGCACAAATATATATCATATATAAATATTAGAATAACTTTGAGGATTTAATATGGCTCCAATATATGCAGCTTAAAAGACCAAACTTGTTTTAGGATTACTTTGTGCAAAATCATTCAATAGAACTTTTAAAATTGATTTGAATCTTGATATTATATTAATTAAAGTCGAAAATTTTTCCATTATATAAAGGGAAAGATAAAGTTAAAAATATACTGTCCCAGATAGTAAAATGCTGCAAAGCCATCATCATTCACGAATGACTGAAGATCGATTGGCATATGTCCTCTATTTGACAAATTTCACCAACTTTACATTTAAATTTGAAACTCGTTAGAGGGGAGTGGCAAGCCTAATGTGCCGGAAGACTCACTTTGAGGTATTTGAATGTATTTATCCCTCTCTTTTGTTGCGCCTAAGAGTTTTAGTTCCATAGCCAATCTTAAAGGCCACAAAAATTCTATGATTATCTTGTTTATGCCATGCCCCTAATAATCAAAGCTAGTAAGAGTTTTACCGGATTGGTTCTCAGGATTTAATTAGGCCGGCAGGATGTAGGCCACGAGTGTTAAGGTTGAACTTCAGCAAACATTAATTAAAGCATAAACTTTTGCGACATATGAAGTGGAAAAATATTAAATCCAGAATATTAATTTCAAGTTTAATAAGATAGTTAACTATCATTCTTGAATAACAGCAGGCTTCGTCTCTGTCTATGCATCTTTAATCTTACTCACAAACTCGTGAACTTCATTGTGGCCATCTTCCTCTTCGACATCTCTTCTTCGGTCGAAGGAAATGCTCTCAAAAAGTCTTCTTCAGAACCAGTGATTGGATGTATGCTTCAGTCTTGAAGTGAATCCCGATAGAATTTCTGTGGTTCTTCTGGTATTTCGTAACTAAACCCTCCCAAGTTACCACATATGGTATAATTTTCACTTTGCATTATAAGTAAGCCGATCAAAAGTTTTTTGAAAATCTAAAGAGAAATAGTTTCAATTTTTTATTGGTTTAATTCAGCACTTTTTAAAATATCAATTCAAAAAATTTATACCACCCCAATGATCTACAACTTCAGTCTTATGCTCACACTCATGTTGAACATAGTTTACTCGGAAATATCTGTTGATATAATTGGCAACGTATTCGCAGACGAGTCTTTCGAGGCTAATACCACACAAGG
>JARJDX010023220.1:0-10052 GCA_030264735.1 Gymnusa sp. GC000175 | reverse complement strand
ATTCTGTAAAATCAATAAATTGATAATATTTACATTTTATATAAAACAAAAAACACACACACACACCCACACACACACACACATGCACACAATACACTTACAATATATTTTCGGCTTCTTTGCCATTTTCGTATATTGTGATATTGCCGTTCATCTTTAATAAAAAGAAATTAAATATAAATATCCATTAAATTATTCTGTTAAAATTTCAAAATACATATAATTTTTTTTTCAAAATTATTTTTGTCACGAAATGTAAATAATTAGTGATAGGAAACAACGAGTTTGAATTAAAATAATTTTAATACTTTAAATTTTCTAAAAATGTATTAATTTTTAAATATTTTAGGTTATTTTTGAATCTGGTTTAATGTTTATTTTTTAACTATTGTTTTTTTATTTTTATCGTGTAATTATAAATACAATAAATTTTAATATTTAATTTTTGGTTGTTGAAATTTAAATGTATATTTTTTTGCATTTCTTAACACGTATTTTATATCATTTCATATTTATCAATTTAAACATTAATTGAATTTTTATAGAATAAAATTGTACAATTATTATATGAATATGCCTAATCAAATTGTTTATAAATCAATAATTTAATAATATTATAAACTTTATTTGTTCACAATGTTTGCACACCAACTTATTAAAAATTATTTTTATCGGTTAAAAAATATCAGTTAAAATATAAGACCCCGAGGCGCTTTGGAGTTACACAGCTTAACCAAGTCTAACTGGCTGACAACTTATAGGTGCGTACAAGTATTTCTCACTTGGAAGTGGGAGTGGTAGCGCTATCTTGAAGCTAAGTACTGTACAGTCTCTGAAAAGGTATTTTTGTGCCTAAGGCCCGTCACACTGCAAAATTTAATAGAAAATTTTATTTAAAATATTTTTTCACATGCCAATATATACTGGTTAAGCTGTATATCAATATATTAAAGGTGGTATTAGTATTATACGACATTCAATTAAAAAAATAATAGACATTATTAAAAGCTAAATAATTTAATCTATATTCGCAAATTTTAATTTTAAATTAATATTATTGCTCGTTGTAATTCTGCCTTAAAGCAAAATAATAATGTAACCTTTGATGTTGGTAAGAAGAAGGAATTGTTTCCCATTTTCTATTTGGATGTATGTATCGCTTCTGGGTGTAGACGGAGTCTACTTTTAGCGTAGATTTTATGTCTCAAATGTGAGTAACAGGACTGGTGTTACGTCACAGACGGGACCAACGGCTTTTAAGGTGATTTCTGAACCACCCGTCATTAAATTCTTATGAAAAGTTTTTGTAAAATAAAAAAGGTATTTTTAATATTACTTACCTTGTTAAAGTAATTATTTGACGTGTAAAATTTAATGACTGACACAAATAGAACAAATGAAAATGGCGAATGGCGTGGAATCGCGACTTGGCCCTTTGCATCCGTAATTTCGAAAACACGCAAGCGCATTAAAGATCATTTAAACTTATATAGAGGGATCAAAAAGTCTTCTAATGACAAAATACCTTTAAAGTTGCCCCTTTTTCAACATACATTTATGTAAGGGGGAATCTGTACTTTGGCATAATTAAATGGTTTTTTTTTATCAGTACTAAATACGTGTGGTTTTGTTTTTATTTTATTACTTAGGAAATTTGACCGTTTTGGCACTTTTTTTTACCCTGTAAACAACGCAAAGTAAGATGCGTTTGTGTTTTAAAAAATCGATATGATGTACAGTTGGTTGTCGGCTAAATTGTGTAACACAGCTGTTATAATATTATAATTATACAAATCCTTTTACTAACAAAAAAGCTGATTTAACAAATAAATTATAAATTTGAGCTTTATATATCGATATACAGAAAAGTTTTGTTTTAGTAGTTGCTGTGGCTGTAGATATCGGCATTGCTTTACCGTATTCCATAGGCAACCAACTATACAAAAGTGTAAATTGGTTCTCTATTTATTCATTTTGAAAAAACGCATGCGCATTAAAGACCATATGAACTTATATAATATTTGACCATTTTGACACTTTTTGTTTAGCCTGTAAATGTAAACAAAGCAAAGTAACATGCGAATGCGCATTAAAAAATCGATGATGTACAGCTGGTTTTCAGCTTATATGTGTAACACAGCTGTGGTCATGCATAGGCAACCAAGTATGCAAAATTGTGCATTGGCAGTGAGTGTTAGGAGAACCGCGAAGTTTTTTCCTCTAATTTTTTATCTGACGAAATAAGGATGGTAGAAAAAAAAGCAATAACACGGGAAGAAATGGAATTAAAAGGCGCATCTTATGATTAAAGAAAAAAGAGAATTTTGGGAAAACTCCGGTCGCGCTAAAGAAATAAACGAAACACTGTTGTAATTATTTTGTTTTTTTTTGGACAAAAATAAATTTTTTGAGTAGTTTTTTTTAACAGAATTCATATACCACTACTTACTCTATGGTCTATGCCTATGATACAACATTGGTGATTTGGCTTAGGTAAAGCATTGGTTAAGAATTCATTGTCTTGTTTCTCCGTTAAGATATATTTTACAATGAATAACTTATTCTTTAGAGCAGTGATGGGCAAACTACGGCCCGCGGGCCAACTCCGGCCCACTGAAAGGTTCAATCCGGCCCGTCTCATATTTTGTAATAATAATAATTAAAAATAACAATTACACTTACAAACTAAAAATTCAAGTTTTTATACGATTCAGCATGGCTCTCAGATTTTGCATTTTGGATATCTGGAGCCACCTTAAAGGTTTCAAACAAAAACCTCTTTTATTTGCCAATCAGATAGATAAAAATGACTTGTCTCATTTCACGAGGTTAAATTCACTGACTACTGTAAAGGAAGACAAGCTTAGAAATTATGAAGATAACTTAAGCAAAGTTCATGGCGACTTTGAAAGAATATTTCAAGACTTCAGTGCATTGAAAAAGATTTAGATATTTTCAGTATGCCTTTTAATGTGGACTGTGAAGTAGTAAAACCAGACCTGAAGCTTGAATTACTTGATGTTCAATCTAATAATCATCTCAAACAATTATTTACCAATGTTCCAAAATTAGAGTTCTACAAGGACTTGTCGAAATCCAGTTTTTTAAATTTAATAGCTCAGGGAATTTGTGCAATGTTTGCATCTTCATATATTTGTGAGCAGTTTTTTTCAATAATGAAGCTTAGAAAAAGCTGTGTCAGAAACAGATTAATGGATGAACACCTCTTCACTCTTAAGAATAACAACGTCCCAATTTGAACTAAATTATGACTATTATGAATACACACGCAGCTTTATACATCGCATTAGTTTAATTTTACTTTTATAAAAAAATTATTATGGCCCGCCAAAATTTTTCCTTTTAGTTTTTGGCCCGCTCCTGAAAAAGTTTGCCCATCACTGCTTTAGAGCATCCTGTAAAAAAATTTTTTTTCACATAAAATATTGGATTTTCTGCCGATTTGTTTGCACCTTGCCAAAGTATAATTTTTGTTTGTGTACTTTTTATAGAAATAAAATATATGATGGATTGTAAAGAATTGACTTTTGACAAAGAAGTTTTACAAAATTATAAATAAATTTTTTCATTTATTAATTTTAAATGTAATTCACAAATTTATTTTTCATAATTATTTTTAATTGATTACAACAAAGCAATATTTGATTTCTTTTTAAAAAAGAACACTTCCATATTTTAAAATTAAAAATCTATCAAATTTGTGTTGAAATCTAATCAAATAATTAATTATGATTGCAATAAAGTTAAACCCTAACTTATTTTTAACAATTTAAATTTTTTTTATTTTTTATTAAATAATAACCATTACTTGATTTATAATGTCAAATTAAATTATCCTTTTTCTACATGCACAGGAAAAAAGCATCAATGCGAAAAACGTCCACTAATCACGTTAAAACCCATTAAGTGTAAAAATGTTAAAATTTTCACTTAAAATAAAGTTTTTATTAAAAAAAAAAATTAAAAATATTCAATTAAATCGGTAATAATTTGGTAAATTTGAATTAGTGAATAATTATTTTTAAAATAATTACTGGGCTCACATAATTCAAGTAGAGTATGATGGCGCATAATTACGAAGAATTTGGACGACCTCGAACGGTCCGCAGAACATTTCGATATACCACATTCTTCGTAAATACAGTTTGTTTGCCTCTCAGCAACTTACCCTGAGTTTTGGTGGTAGTGCTATGCTGGTATGCACCTCCACCCGAACAGAGTCGTGTAGAAACACTGGCGTCGGCAAAAAAATTTCAACTCGTTCGAAAGTTTGTCCTTGGGCCTTGTTAATGGTCAGGGCAAAGCACGGAAACTGTCTGCGCCGCAAGACAAACGGGAACTTGGCGTCGATGGAGGTTAAATCCATCTTAGGAATCAAAACGCTTCGTCGTGGCGATGTCTGCAAACACGATGTGATTGCTAACATTCCGCACAATCAGTCTCGTGCCGTTCGTTAATCCGTCCTTTAGTGACAGGTTTCGCATCACAATCACCGGAACGACGACCTTCAGCTGGAGCCGATAAGGCGGCATTCCGCTGCTGCTGTGCGAATTCAAGTATTCTTCCGGATATCTAGCGATCTCGTCCTCATCATCGGAAACGATAGAATCTACGCTAAGTATCGCAAAAGAACTTCCTTGAAAACGGGTCAACATTTGCAAATTGACAATTGACAATTGAGCCAAGTGATCCTTCTTCGGACATAGGATCGCCCTTTCGCCGAAGGCCACTGCGGCATCCTGCTACGTCATTTCGAAAACGTCGTCGTAAACGTCTTGAACCACGTTTTCGGTAATGCATCGTTCGGGAACGACGATGCAGTCCTCCAGAAGGTTCGAGGTGGCTGTGCTTCGTCTTGCAGACGGTTGACCGTCTGACGCGCTCAATTCGCCGTCGCCAAATGGAGCAGCCAATCCGCGAAATCTCTTTCGTCCGGATTGGCTCGCATGTTCTCCGTCAGTTCGACGATCTCGAATTGATGCCAGGCTTCGCAGTTGGTAAAACAAAGTTCTACCTGGCGCATTATCGACGAGTCCACGAGCAGCAGCTGACGAAGATCGCCCCCAAAGAGCACCGCTTCGTACATACAACGCTAAACCACGTTCAGTCGTGCTAAACTTTCGGCGGCTTCGGTAATGTTTTCTAAAACCGATCGACCAACAACGCGAGAGCCTCGTCACCGTCGACGTCGTCGTCCTCGCCTTCTTGCTCCGGCATCTCAAAGCAGAACTCTTCGATTTGTCTTCTGAGATACCGAAGAAAGGAAGCCACCTTGAGCAACAAACGTCTTTTGGCCTCGTCCCTCGTGAAACCCTTTTTCAGGTAGTCCTCTATGAGGACACCTTCGAAATGATTCCATAGCGCGAGAGGATCCTGTACCAGACAGAAGCAGAGAAGGTAACAGAAAAGCTTTCGGATGGGCGTCGGCATCTTTACCTCCGCTGCTTCTTGCATGGTTCGGAAGCACTCGTCGTCAGTAGAAAACAAGAAACGTTTTTGTTCCGCCTCTTTAAAAGAGCTGCAAACGACATCGTCGACCGTGAGCAATTCCTTGTACGATCGTGCCCCGGAAACGAAGAAGCACGCGCACGTAGTTGGAAGTATATACGGTGGTAGCTTGCAACCATTGTTAAGTCTTTTTCGTATATTTTAATACGTCAAAACGTTTAAAATAGCACAATGTATTTTAGTATAATGTAATAATTATTTGCATTTTCTTCGTAGGTTTAACCAAGGGAGAGAATCTTATAGCAAGTTGTCACCCAAGTGATTTAGCCTCACATAAAGCATTTAAGGTATACGCCATTGTATATAATAGCAATTTTTTTTAATTTTACAATATTTATTTTAGGATTTGGGAGCAGAATCTATTTTCGAAAACATTCCTGTAGTTCAAAATTCCGAAATTGTTATAATCTCAGTAAAACCTCAAATAGTACCAATTGCCCTTAATGACATTAAAAAAGCCCAAGGAGTAAAAGCAAATAAACTTTTTATGTCAATTGCAATGGGAATCAAAATTGCACAACTCGAAGAAGTAAATTTTATTATTCGTGAAATAAATTAATATTTAATGTAATCATTTTTAGTTTCTTCCAAGCGAATCCAGAGTTATACGAGTCATGCCAAATACGCCAGCTTTAGTTAGAAGTGGTGCATCCGTATTTGTTTGTGGACAGAAGGCTACGGACGAGGATGCGCTTATTACCAAAAAACTTTTACAATCTATTGGAACTTGTGAACAAGTTCCTGAAAATTATTTAGACCCAATTACAGCATTGAGTGGATCGGGTCCTGCTTATGTAAGTATATACGGCAAAACTTAATAGAATACAAAAAAATTGATATCCAAACTATTTCCAGGAACCCCTACACACAATCATTGCTTAATAAATTTTAATTTTATATTTTGCACAAACAAGCTGCTTTTTTAATAGAACAATTACATTACGCATTATAAGACTAACTTCTTTCATTCTGATTTCTTTAATAATCTAAAATAATAAGCAATTATTAAAAAATAAGAATTTTATTTATATAGAATAATTAGCAATTCTTAAAATCTGTACTGATATATTTTCGTTTTAAGATTTACGTTCTAATTGAAGCTCTGGCAGATGGCGGAGTGAAAATGGGGCTTCCAAGAGATTTGGCTTATAGATTGGCGTCGCAAACTGTACTAGGGGCAGGCCAAATGGTTAGAGATACAAATGTACATCCTGGAGTTTTAAAAGACGATGTAACTTCTCCAGCTGGAAGTACTGCTTTTGGATTACATTATCTTGAGCAAAAAGGTAAAATATTTATTTAACATTAGAAATTTTGCTTAAAAATTTTATTTTAGGATTCAGATCAGCAATTATTGGAGCGATTGAAGCAGCAACTAAAAGATGTCGTGAAGTCTCCCAGCAAGAAACTAATAAATAAGGCTGTTAAATTGGATATTTAGAAATTATTATGTTTTCAAGTTTATTTTTCTACCAATGTAGCCACAGTAAGGTTGAAAATTTTAGTCACGCTTACTACCTGAAATTTAAATTAATTGGCGTAAACTCTAATTTCGATTTTAAGGTTATTGACATAAAATCGTTGATATCAATAAAATAATTAATTTAATAAACTAAAATTTTATGCGATGCATTTTTAAAATAAATTTTAATATGTTATTTAAATCCATTTAAAGGTATACATAATAATTTAATATGTGATTTCTTCATCAAATAGAAATATAAACCTGGCATTAAAGTTAAATGTAAATTTCTAATGCAAAAGTTGGTGAAAGTACATTAATATAATTTAAATACCAATATCCATCTTGAATTTTAGGTTAGAAACTACAGTAAGTGACATTGTGTAAGGAAGAGTAAAGTTGGTTGCATAAGTTTAAATTTTCGTTTTTTACAATTAACTCTTGATGGTGAAGGATTTTCGGGCTTAAAACATATTCGTGCGCCGACTACATGTGTACTAAATTTTTTGTTTCAAGAGTCAAGAGAGAGAGAGAGAAAGTCGCGTAATCACCACACTTCATTTTTTTTTTGTCAAACGATAAAAAATTAATACAATACATACAGTTTAAGGAAAATTGGGAAATGCAGAAAATAAATAATGTTTTTCTTCTTAGCGGTTACATAAAACATTAAACCATTTTCTATTACGTAAAAATAAGATGTTTTTTGCCAGAAATATTCCAAACAATCCAAAAATATTTAGATTAAACCTAGGGGGTATGTTCTTTATATATTTGAATACACGTCATTCAGATTTCCAACTATATCATGCGTGTTCGTGTCGAATTTATGGTTTCGAGATATATTTAGTCGAAAATGGCAGCACTTCATTCAGTACATCAATAAATTCGCGGCTAAGAGCGTTTGCATGATTTTTTTTTCGACATTGGTCATTGGTTTTTTTTTTAAGATTAACAGTCTGAGAACTCTTTAAATATGGATACTACACGTTCTGACGGTAAGTAAGCTATTTATTTTGTTCCCTGATGATACTAATTTCCAAAGTTATATTAGAGCTTTGGGCGTAATATAAAGTCGCCTATGAATAAAAGACTTAACTAGGTGATTTGGGTATTCATAAAGTATTGGGGCGTTGAAGCAGTATAAAAAAGAAATTAGGTCAATTTAGTTTAGCACTATTTTTTGAACCTTAGATTGCTTAGGTAATTTTATTATATCATGATTTTTCATCCTTAGGTTAGGTTTGTGTTAGAATTTTTATAATTTAGGTTCTTTAGGTGATTTTATTATATCACGACATTTTCTCCTCAGGTTAAGTTTGCGTAAGCATTTGGGGAGCCCAATTTATTATATCTCTAAAAATTTTTACCCGGATAAAAAAAACAAAGGAAATCTATCAAAAAAAAACTGGAATTAAAACCGAGAACGCTGTCCATACTTTGAAAGTTAAAATAATTATCAAAAAAAATAACCACGGATGTCCATGTATCCATGAGGAGAAAGTTATGAAACTCACGCCAAACAAAAAATACAAATACCCAAAAATAAGGAACACAAAAACTTATCCAGAAACGCAAAAACATTCACAGGCATTGAGTAGAATATGTGACACTTAATAAAACACATTAGAAGGGAGATTATTAAATCTTGCATATAAAAATACAGGAAATTACCAAGGGAATGGCGAAAAAAATGATTGTACATGGGGAACCAATTCTTAAGTCAATTACTAACTTTCTGACAGAACGCAATGGTAATACTTTTATTTAAAAAAGAAGAATGCATTATATTAACATTCGGTCATTTTTTATACCATTACAACTCTACCCTAATATTATTTCAAATCCGTTAACCAACAAATTTGACCATCAACCACAGGAATAGGCAAGGTTTTGAAAAGGATTTAGCACACTGAACACTTTCAGACAGTTACGACACTGATTAGGAAAAATAATACAACATTAAGCTCAGAGGCGTGGCTGGGCGGGGGGCGTTCCGCACCGGGTGTCACCCGTTTGGGGGTGACACCCGGCCGCGATTGAAAAATTAATATCTTACAAAAACTCAATGAAAAAAAATAACCGATAAAAATCTAAAAAAAAATCTATGTAGCTATCTAGGTTTTTTAAAACTGGCCGCAATAGCACTAATACAAGATTTGCATTTGTGACTGGATTTTAGAAGTGGTGGAAACCAAATCCTAAAGTGGCCGATCATGAAATTTCAAATGAACATCTGGGAAATCTTGAAAAGTGGATAACTTTAGAAATGACACTAAAATTGCACAAAACAATAGATGACGCAGCCTTGCAATTAATTGATTCTAAAAAACAGAAGTGGAAGTGTTTTTTATCTAGATTATTATATATAACTTTATTCCTGGCTAAACAAAACCTAGCATTTCGTGGACATGATGAAGGAGAAGGCTCTACAAATAAAGGCAACTTCTTAGAACTGGTCAAACTACTTTCAAAGTATGATGTCGTACTAAAATAACACATCTTGCATTTGGAGCATGGTAAATCATCAAAAGTATCATACCTGTCGCCGGATATACAACATGAAATTTATAAGTTTTTTATCGAACAACGTGAAATCTAAACTTGTCAACGAAATTAAATTGGCAAAATATGATAGCACACATGATCAAATGTCTGAAGTGATTCGTTTTATAAAAATTGATAACAGAAAAGTGGAAGTCAAAGAAGTATTACGTGGACGTGATGAAATTCTTAAAAAGCTTGAAAGTGACGGTTTGGATATTATGATGTGTCGTTCTCAAGGCTATGACAATCAAGCTGTTATGAGCGACGTACATGGAGGAGTACAAGCCATGATTAAAGCAAAAAACATGAAAGCAGGTTTTGTTGGATGTATTAATCATTCAATTAATTTATGTGGCCAACACTCCTTTGCACAAACTGTATCTTGTGTATCATTTTTTGGAACAGTGGAGTCAATTTCTACATTTATCTCTCCTTCAACTAGCCGCTGGCAAGTGCCTAATAAACACAGCAAAGCATCTGTTGAAAGACTTTCAACAACGCTTTGGAGTGCTTA
>JARJDX010023207.1:0-10844 GCA_030264735.1 Gymnusa sp. GC000175 | reverse complement strand
GGCAATCTCTATAAAAGGCTTCTGTTTTACTCCGTATCACACATTTACGGTACTCTTCCACACAGACATCAAGTTTTGATTCGTCGCTATAGATGACTTTATTCCAGTCATTTTATTCTGAGACCGATTAGTCTTTGCCCAATTGTAACGATTTTTCTTCTCATTTTCGGTTAAGAGCGGTTTTTGTTTGGCCTATAAATTACACAAGTTTTAAAAAGAAATTGTCCAATAAGGGAATATCAATCCTACTTTATAAAAGCTCAAACCACTTTTGTGATATATTTCCGACAGCATTCTCGGCAGATGTTTAATCCATTTTTCTCGTAGAGTATTTCTTCTTCCTGACTTGCATATTTTAAATTTCCTTAAGAAACTATTTGGGGTCTCCCTGAACTTTTACCACGAATGTCAGTATTTACGGTTTCGCTAATATTTATTCTATTAAAAATAGTCATATTCGCTATATTCCATTCACTGGCAATATTACGAATTGTCTTGCCTTGGTACTGTTAGATAAAAATTCGCGCACTTTTTTAGCGGTAGGCTTTCCACGTTCCATTCTATCGATTATATTCTTATTCGAAATATTGTCATTTATGGTTTGCCAAAATAATAAACATGCCTATTTATTACAAACAGTTTACTTTGATAATATTAAAAATATTGTCTATAAAAGATGACAATATGAACTTGTTTCAACATTTAGTTGTCAGTATAATCGAACATCAGAAAACAAAATAAATCGCAATTGAAAATGAGAAGCGTAATTTTCCACAAATATGTTTAAAATTGGCATCGAATATATTGTTAGTTGGTGAGCACAAAAAATTTCAAAAATCGATCAAAAGAATTTGTCAAACGAGCATGTTAATCCAAAACTAATGCTTGTTCCAACATATAGTTGTTAGGGCTCGTAGAGAAGCCCGCCTCTCCACACTTTATCGTAGGCTTTTGCTACGTCTAATAGAGCAGCCACCACTTTATGTTTTTTCCTCATATGCACTTTCACTTTCGCTGATAAGTTCGCCACTTGTTGCATTGCCGAAAGTTTTCCTCTGAAACCGAATTCTTTTTTAAACACTCCCATCTTCTGGATATCTTCTTTTATGAAGAACTCCACTATCTTGGCACAGGTGTTTTGCAAGCAAATAGGTCTTCTATTTTCCAGCTTCATCGGATCCTTTTCCCCTTTAGGGATAAGCACAATGGTTGCCTCTTTACAGCACAAAGGAAAATCCCCCTCTGTTCTTATCCGGTTTATTGGATATAACAACCATTCTGGAGGATTATCATGCAGAAATTTTAAAGCTTTGTTGCTTATCTCGTCTGGACCCGGGGATTTCTTGGATCATTTCCCTTTTAATACCTTTAGATCTTCTAGTGATATCGTCCTCATATCCTTCTGATACGAAGTAAGGGGACGGGAGAGAAAGTTCGCAACCTTACTTTTTATTAATTTAGTACCCGATTCGTTATTTCTAAGCTGGCCGCACAGATAGTCTGCCATACATTCTGCCTTTTCCTCTTCTTTAAACACTAATCTTCCCTCAACTCGTATTGGGACATTTGGGTTGAATCTTCTCCCAATTCTTTTTAGAAGTCCCCAGAATTTTCCATCTTCCCCATTTGCCTCTTCGATTTCCCTACTCCACTTTGTTTGCGCCCTCTCGGTCAGCATTTCTTTAACCTCTTTCTCTAGGGTTCTGTATTTCCTGCGGTCTTCGTCCATTCCCGTTTCTATATAGCGTTTTCTTGCCATATTCTTCTTCCTTTTAATTTTTTTTTTTTGGAATTTTAAAATTAATGTAGCCAATGAAGATTGTGGTAAATTTTGGAAACCTCTTAAAACTGTTGAAAGAAGGTCAAACCCAAATTCTCCTTTAAAAATTAATGATGTATATATTTTCAATGATAAGGAAAAATGTGACGTTTTGGCAGAGTATTTAGAATTTTTTTAATAATGATCTCGAGTTGGATGTTGTCACTAGTAACAGAGTTATATTTAGTAAAGAATATGTCTCTTTAATAAATTCCAATGATCCTCTTGGTGAAATTACTTTGGAAAATTTAAAATTGAAAAAGTATTTCCCATAAAGTTTTTAAATTTCTTTATGATAATGCTCTGTTACGTTTTTTAAAATTAATTAATGCTATAAAATTGCATGGTGATTTTCCAAAAATATGGAAAGAAGCATTAATTATAATGATTTCATTTGGTTTTAGACCTAAGTTATCGACAATTTAACAGGCTGCCAATTTTGTTACATATGTGGACGAAAACCTAAATAATAATAGAACTGGTTTGGCTGCTCTCTTAGATGTTTCCAAGGCTTATGATAAAGTTTTGAGGGATAGTTTGATTTTTAAAAAAATAAAATTGAAATTTCCCAATTGGCTTTTACAAGTGATTAATTCTTGGTTTGAAGATGGATCTTTTAGGGTTAGAATATCTAATTCCTTCTCTGAAAGAAAATTGGCGAATGAAGGCCTTTCCGAAGGTTCTCCCTAATTATGCAATATTTATGTTTATGATATGCCGACCTTTCTAAATGATAAATTTTGTAATATTTTAAAATTTGCTGATGATACGGCGGTTTTACCTGCAGGACGTAATTTACAACTGTGAAACCCAAATTTGAAAAAATTTTCATTCATATCAATGAATACTGTAAGAAGTGGAATATTCGTTTAAATGAAGAGAAGACGGAAGTTATATGTTCTGGCAGAAAACTTCCAAAATTTCCCTATATAAACTTTCAGAATAAATCCTTAAAATTAAGAGCGTCAGTTAAATATTTGGGTATAGAGATTGATAAAAAATTGAATTTTAAAAAAAATATCAAATCATAAAAATTTCCTTCGGAAGAAAGATTAAATAAATTATATATGTTGACTGATAGTCCTCTTAACAATGTAAACAGATTAAAACTATTGAACAATGTTATTTCGCCAAAATTGTTATATGGTCAAGAGATTTGGACTATGAAATCAGATTTAGTTAGTAATCTAATTCATACCTCCCATAATAGGCTTATTAGAAGATGTATTGGTGCTCCTTGGTATATTAGAAATAGAGATTTACGTAAGGAAACTAATGCTGAAGATTTAGTTGTTAAAGATGCTTGAAGAACATGACAACAGAAGTATTAAGAAATTGACTGTTATACTGAAAAAGTTCTAAAATATTTTTTGTTTTTGCCTTGGAAGATTTATGATTAGCTTTTTACAGCGAAATTATGAGCCCTTTTTATCATTTATTTTCTGATAATTAGGGATCAAAGAGTACAATTAAATTGTCTTTTGGACACACAATAAATTGAAGGAAGTTAAAAAAAATGCAAGCAATCCCCCTTTTTTTCACTCTTTCCCCGCATTAGCATTTTTTTCAATTAACAGTAGTGTACGTAATTTGTTATAGGCTAGAATTGGTGCGGGCGAAGCTTATGCTCACACCCTTCTACCTATAAATAGAGAAAAAATATTAAAGTTACCAGCTACGAAGTAACAGGTTATGAACATCAAGATGGACTTAAGGTTCCAATTCTCAAAGAGACGTTGAAAGAGAAAGAAAAAGTAGTGAGGATGGCGTTTAGTTGCGGAGAATATCAAAAAGAAGAAAAGACCTCCGCAAATAGTTATGACAGAACCCCAAAAAAAAAAAAAAATAGTAAGGGACGCCTTCTTGGAAAATGAGATCGGGCATTGTGGAACTTCCGAACTTAATAATGGGAGGTGGCCTAAACGCGAAGCACCCAATGTGGGAAAGTAGATCCTCAAACGTGAACGGCTCCATGCTAGCAAGTATGGTGGTAAATAACATAGTATTAGAAGTTTGGGGTCCAAAGGATGCCACATCGATTTGGACAAGACGTAGGGGGTATGTTATTGATATCTTCTTTACGAGAGAAATAAGAGATATTCTGGATGTAAGAACATTGTTTGATCTCTCTTCAGACCATTTCCCTGTCATAATCCAGGTGGGTGACAAAATCAGGACGGTCCAAGTTAGCTTTAAAACAGACTGGGCAGAGGTCTCATATAGAAGCCAAAGAATTAAAGAGAGAATGGACGTGGAGAACATACATAAAGGAGCCGCAGAGTTTACAAGTTAGTTAAAAAGGAGGAGGAATGCCAAATAGCTGTGAAAACAAACAGAAGAAATAGACTAGGCCTGGATCAAGAGGAAAAAGACTTGGTGCAAAAGAAAAATGACACAAGAAAACGCTGGATCAGAACAAGGAGAGAGAAAGCCCGAAGATTGTACAGGAAATTAGAGAGAGAAGTCAAAGAAATGCTGAGGAGTAGGCTAGAAGAGAGGTGGAATCAGAACATTGAAGAGGCAAACAAGGAGGACGGCAAGTTCTGAAAACAGCTTAGGAGAATTGGGAGAAGACCGGACCCTAATGTACCTCTGATCGTGGAGGGTGGGAGAGTATTTGATGACTTGGAAAAAGCAGAATGTATCGCATACCACCTGTGCGATCAATTCAGCAATGAGTAGGTAACGGTAGAGAGTATAGCTCAAAAAGTAAGCTCCTACGAGATACAAGCCCGGGAAGGAGAAGAGGACCCCTCCAGATAAGGTGTCAGCTGAAGAGCTAAAAATGAAGATAAAGGCTAGGACTTCGATGAAGGTCCCAGGCCCTGATGTGATTAACAACAAAGCACTTAAGTTCCTTAATGGAAATCCATTCAACTTGCTCACAAGGTGAATAGGGTGAGCAGAGAGGGGATTTTTCCTAATTGCTGGAAAGAAGCGGGGATAGTAATGATACCGAAAGGGGAGAAAAATCCTTCAATAATTGTAAACAGCAGACCGATAAGTCTCCTAAATACATGCGGAAAGTTAACAGAAGCGTGTATAAAGGAGGATATTTAAAGAATAGGGGAGGCAAAAAATATCTTTGCTAAAGAACAGTCTGGTTTTTGTAGTAAATTGTCGGCGGTTTAGCAAGCTGTAAATTTCACGGCGGAGGTGGATAGCAACATGAAGAAAAGAAAGAAAGTTTTAGCTTTTTTTTTGGACGTCTCAAAAGCCTACGATAAGGTATGGAAAAAAGCTTACAGTATAAGTTGTTTGAACTGGACTTCCCGGTGTGGATCCAAAGAGTGGTTAAATCGTCGTTGTGCGATAGAACCTTTAAAGGTAAAGTAGGAAATGCGTGGTCATCCAGTAGAGTGGCGCTTGAAGGCTTACCACAAGGCTCCTTAATGTCCCCGTGCTTGTACAACCTGTTTGTTCACGATATGCCAAAGTTCTCCGAGGACAGGTTCTGTAATGTCTTTTAATTCGCGGATGATACAGCAGTGGTGGCGGTAGGATGGAGCCTAGGTGTAGCAAAGACGAAGATGGAGAGGGCCTTGAAAGGGATTGAAAAGTACGCTAAGGAATGGAGGATTAGGATCAATGAAGATAAGACCGAGGTGATCTTATTCGGTTCAAGTCGTCCAGAAAGACCTTTCCTGAACGTAATGGGAGAGATGGTGAGGTATAAACCAACCGTAAGATACCTAGGGGTCAATTTTGACAGAAAGCTACGCTTCAAGAAGCATGTGGTGGAAAGAAGAAGTCTGGCAAGATAAAGGTTGTGGACGGTTTATAGCCTTATAAGAGAGGAAAGCTCACTTAGTGTTAAAAACAGATTAAAATTATTGAACAATATTATAATCCCGAAAGTAATGTACGGTCAAGAGGTGTGGGCTGATCAGGCGGAAGATTTAAGGGAATTGGTGGGAGGGAACACAATAGTGCAATTAGGAAGTGTGTGGGAGCTCCTTGGTTCATGCGGAGTAAGGACCTGAGGGAGGATACTAAAGGAAAGGATTTGTTAGAAGTGGAAACAAGTAGGAGAGAGAAGATGATAGCTAGAATGTCAGATCACGAAGAAAATGGAATAGTGCTCCTAGCCGAGAAGTTGAAATAAAATTAAAAAGAAAATTGCCAAGTAGTTAATAGGAAAGAAATTTTTTAGTGCTGTTCTCCAAAATATTGGGTGACAGCCCAAAGAGTATACCAGAATTGTCTACTGACAAACTGGAGAAGTAGATGAAGGTAAAAAAAAAGAAGGTTACCATTCATTCGCCCCGAGTGTTTTAATAAGCAACATCACCGTGCGCATATTCAGTGTTTTAATTTAGAGTTCAGCGCCCGGTTCGTACACGGATATAGCAAAAAAAAACATGAACGAGAATTTCACTCTCGTTCGTCACTATTGCCGGCAGCAGCTATTATTTTCACGTCTCCTCAGCTTCTCCTATTGATATCGCCAACCGTTACGCCGCCCTGAAAGTTTTTGAAACCGCCGCCACACCAGCTTAAGCCATCTCTTCTGGAACCACCGCCTCGCCACCAACCTATGCCAACAGAAACACCACCATCGCCGACGTCCACCAGGTCAGTGCTAAACTGACCCCTCCGCTTTCCCACTACAATCCCTTCTCACCTAATTTCAAAATTCAACAACATCTTATTCTACCGCCTCCCAAATTTGACGACGACTCAAAAACCACCGTCCCTGCTTCCGTCCCTGCTTCTCAACTTCCGCCTAATGTCTCGCCTCTTCCTCACTCCCCTTCTCCTACCCGTCCTCCCAAATTCCTGTTAAAAGATATCCCTTCACAATTCCTTTCATACAAAGCCCTTTCCCACTCCTTCACCCAGATTCGTTGACACAATATTTCCAACCTAAGCATCAACCCTACCAAACGCACCCCTATAATCACCTCTTTCTCCGACATTTTTTTCTCCCTGATTCCCATACGATAAATTTTTGGGGAACCTTTTCCCATCATACGTCTCTCCTCCATCCCCTTAACCTCACGTTCTCCCAAGACCCCCTCTTATTCATGTGTCCTCAAATTCGTGGCTCCTAAGGTTACTTTGGAGTACGTAGCCACTCATCTCAACAAGTCCTCCATCTCTTACACCAAACTGTGGCGAATAACCTCAAGAGCCACGAACAAATCCACATCCCTATTCCGAATAATCACCTCATGTCGTCGCTCCCCCGACCTACTCCTTCAACAAGGCCTCGCCATCTTCCTCAAACACTGCCCAGCAAAACCCTCTTTTCCTTCTTCCCCCTCCCATTTCTAGTGCCTCAAGTGCACAAAATTTCACTTTTCCGCTTTTCCTTGCACAGACGGCCCGGTCTGTGGAATCTGTCTAGGGAAATATCCATCTTCCGTCTGCAGCGAAAGCCAGATCAAATGTGCAAACTGGAACCGTAGCAACACAGACCACGTCGCCTTCTCGTGAAAGTGTCCCGCAGGTCCCCCCAATCCTTCTTCCTTCTCCCAATCTGCTCCTCTTAAATGTATTGACCCGCCGTCCAACCTTTCCGAGCAGGTTCTAAGGTTCCTCGCCACTTCTTTCCTCAACCTTTTTCCCGACCAACGCCCCCTCATTCAAACAATTCTCACCCCTTTGGCCCGTTTCCTTTTTAACACAAACCTCCACTTCTCCTACAACGGAAACCAAATTCCTGTCTCCTGTTTCCCTTTCCTTTCTTATGCTTCTGTCGCCAACAACTAAAATACCCCATTCCCTTAACCCCAATTCTAATTTTCCTCTCTTATGGAACTTCAAATGTCTTCCCTTAACCTCAACAGGTGGGCCCGCAAGGGCCCCACTTATCCAATATCTTCTCTCCTTGATTAACATCCACATCCTAGGCCTCCAAGAAACTAAACTCTCCCCTCGCTTCTCTCCCAAACTTCCCAACTTCTCCTTAATACGCAAGTATGGTACAACAAAAAGCGCCGGCGTCGTAATAGCCATCCACCACTCTCTTCCATATTCCACTCTTGAAATCCTCCAAAATCTTTCCATTCTCCACGTCATCGCGATCACCCTTCACTCCAAAATTGGTCCCGTCCACATCTTTTCCATATTTAACCCTCCTCTCCAAGGCACTCCCGCCGATCTCCTTGCTTATATTTCTTCATTTCCCCGAGCTGTCATCTTTGCCGAACTAAACGCACGTCACATCTTTCTCGACCATCACGCAAACTCCAACGGAACTCTCTTTCTTAATCACCTTGACTCACTTTCTCTTCAACGACTTGACTGTCCCTCCCCCACTATCATAGGACATCAAGGTTCCTCCATCCCTGACCACATCTTCATCATCCACAGCCTCATTCCCCATTTCTCTAAATCAGTGCACATTGGATCCACGGTCACCAGCGACCATTTGCCCATAATCTCTTACTGCTCCTTACACAACCCACGTAAAAGTGTCCAACTCCCTCTCCCGTTAATTTACCCTCTCGTCCGTAGTTCCTTAAGGCTCCATCCTATCCCCTCTCCTCTTCAACATTTTTTGCCACGACATCCCCATCTCCAAGCTTACCAACGTACACCTCTCCATGTACGCTGATGACACAGGCATCTGGTGCACCAGCAGTTTCCTTTTCGCAGGCCGAACAAACCCTTTAATCCTACACCTCCCGCCTGCAATCCTGGTTCTCTAAATGGAGACTCAAACCCAATCCCCTCAAATCCCAACTTATCGCCTTTCACCATCTCAAAAACCAACGCCGTTACGAATTCTCCCGCCTATCCATCAAACTTTGGAACCACCAAATCCCTACTTCCATACGAATCAATTACCTCGGAATCCTCTTTTCACATGACTTCAGCTCCAATCCCCACTTCTCCTCTATCCTCTGCAGAGCCGGACGACGCATGTACCTCATTTCCAGCCTACGTGGGAAGTCGGGCGGCTGCAGCATTCCTACTCTTCTTCACCCCCACAAAACCTCCATCCGTCCACTATTCGACTTCCAAGCCGTTCCCATTTCCTACGCTCTCCACAACTCCTCTCAATTCCAACGTCTCCTCATTGCCAACAGGCGCTTTCTTCGTCAAATCCTAAACCTTTTTTCAACCCACCCTTTCGATTAAGTTTATCCCCTCGCTAACATCGACTCTCTAGATTTCCGAATAATCAAACTTCGCGGCACGTTTGCCAAAAACGCGATAGAGGCGAGAAACTCCTACCTCAACATCCTCTCCATCCCTAGTCTCCCTCCCCCAACTCACCGCCACCGTTTGCCCAAGTTCAATCCTCCCTGAAGTCATCCTACAAAACTGTCCCATTCCTCTTCCCCCCGACCTGGTGTCGACTGATGCCGTCAACTTATCTGAAGAAAACGAAAACGAAGACTACTGCAGCTCCGACGACCCAAGAACTTCCATCTCCCAGCATGATGAGGAGGAAGAGCCATTCGACAATAAACGCCTATCCGTTCCAGCGGAAAGCCGTACCTCCCATCTACTTCATCCCCATCATTCATTTCATTATCATCACCAACATCATTACCATCATCACCAATATCCACATCATCCTCACCTTTAACATCATCCTTACCATCAACTTCATCATCACCTACAACATCTTCATTACTATCTGAATAACAAAAAAAAATTAATTAACAAACAGAACACCTAAAAGCAAAAAAAAAAGAAAAAAAAACTCAAGGAAGGATAATCAAGATCGCAAGTTACTAGGAAAAAAAGAAGAAAGCTCAAAAAAGAAAAAAATGGAAGCAGAAAGTCTATCAACACCGAGTAATTCCAATAGAAGCAGCACGGCAGAAAAAAAACCTAGCTTATAAATAAATAATAGAAGAAAAAAAACAAACAACAAAAAAAAAACGCAGCTATAAAAAATTAAAAAAAAAAAACAAGAACACCACCGCAGCATGAATCTACCATACCAAAGAAGACATAAGAAGGCAACACATTCTCCAGAATAGAAAATCCCAGACGGCACCTCCATCAACATCGTGGAAGAAGAAAAGAAGAATGTTTGAAGAGTACCACTCGTCAGAAAAAGAAGAAACACAAATTAAAAAATTAAAAAAAAATAAAAATCATCCTCACCTAAACATCAACATCATCCTCACCTTTAACATCAACATCATCCTCACCTTTAACATCTAAAAAAAATATATATACAAACCAAAAAAAAAAATAAATGACTGAAAAGAATCGATGGGTGCTTCAAAAAAAAAAAAAGCAAACAACACCACACAAAACAAAAACAACAGAACACGGCTCACGGGGAAAAAGAAACTAAACTCCAGGCACGCAACTCTTTGGTCGGCACTGCGACTACAGCAATAATTTAAATCCAATGACTGAATATAACCACTTTTTAGTTGTTGTGCAAATGGGCGGGATCAGCTGCTCAGATTGGTACGGTAGGGGAGGTTCATTTTTAGGAAATACCAAAATTGTTGGGGGTCAGTAATTAGAGGAATTACAGAAGGGGCAATCACAGAAGGCACATATAAAAAGGTTGAAGGTGTTCAATTGTCCTGATTAAGTAATCAGCAGAAACTATGATAAATAAAACACAATGTTAATTTAATACATGTATTCCAGTCAACAAAAAAAAGTTCAGAATTTAAACAAAATAATAATATTAAATTGCCTGTTTGTTGGAGGTGGTTGCTTCTTACACTTCCTGGATCTGTCCTCCTGGTAAGAGCTCCCGGAATGTCTGACCGCAGGATCCTGCTAATCCGGACTTCAGTCGGAATTAAGAGATTGGGAATTTATAACGACCCCTTGCCGTAGAATGAGCGCTCTGGACCCTTGGGGTTTCTTCACCAATGCTCTTGCTTCTCGGAGGCGTCACAAGGTCATGAAAAATATACACAGAATAATTAGCCGTGAAGCAACCAAACTCCCTATGGTTTTAAAGCAAACAACAATTTTAATAAAAATTGAACAGTAATATAATTAAAATTGACTGAATACAATATTATAAATAAAACAAAATTTACAAGAATAATTTACAAAATGAAATGATTAGCAAAAGTTTAAAAAATAA
>JARJDX010023181.1:0-12287 GCA_030264735.1 Gymnusa sp. GC000175 | reverse complement strand
TATTTTAATAATTATTTATTTGTTAATGTAAAAGTAAATTTTAAAATATTCAATATATAAATTTTAATATGTTTTTACATGATGCTATATACTATATAAATCTTTTTAATGTGTTCTATATTAATTTTAATATGTTGTATTGTTAAATGTAAACCTTGATGTGTAATATTGTACTTCATTTTCTAGATCTGTATTTATATTTCTTATTTTCTATTTTTTATTCTATTAGATATAAACTTATTCAAAATTATCTTTAACTCTATGACGTTGTAATACGTTATGTTCTATACACAATAAATAATATTCAATATTCAATATGAAAATGAAGATGGACAGGATATGTGGTAAGACATGACTCTAATAGATGGACCAACAAAATACTACCAACTTATTAAACATTGAAATGTTTTGAAATTCTAGCATGTTGTTGAGGGATAAATTTTAAATATTTTGTAAAATTTTGAGCCATTATCACTAGCTCACATTTTTTTGACAGCCATTTAAACTTTATCTCAGAATTATTTTCACTTAATTTTACTTCCTGCATAAAACAAAATGTAGAGACTAACAAATATTGAAAGTTTTTGCAAGTTTACTATGTTATTAAAAAAAATTTTTAAATATTTTACAAAATTTTGAGCCATTTTGAATTTTTTTCACAGCCATTTAAAATTTAACACCTACCATGTAAGTATTCCTTCGTAATTCGTTAATTTTTTTTTTGGAATAAAAGAAAATCTAGCGACTGCAACGAACAATAATTTCTTTTGCAATTTTATCATGTTATTAAGGTATAAATTTTGAATATTTTACAAAACTTTGAGCCATTTTGGCACACCTAATTTTTTTGTAGCCATTTTAATTTTAACACCCATTTTGTTAAGATAACTACGATTTTGGCATTAAAAAATTAATTAATTTATTTTACAAAATTTTGAGCCATTTTAACACTTTTAATTTTTTTTGACATTGGCGTAAAAGCCGAAATACATATATCCATTTTGGATGTCTATACTTGAAAGTATATTTATCTTCAGTACAATCAGTCACATCGAGAGGATGAAGTCAGAAAAGGCTTATACTTCTGCTAGTGCAAAGGAAATATCTTGAGTAGCAATTTACTTGTACTGTACGTATCAACTGTCAATTTTTGCGTTCTTAACCCTTTCACTGCTAAAACCGTATGAATATGTTTTCAAATATTTATTTATATGTAAAAATGGCGTAAACGAATTTGGAAAATTTTGATTCACTTTTCGTCACAACTATCCTACCGACTGCGCCATTTTCATTTCACCGAAGAACCATACATTATTCAAAGGCGTAATGAGCTTTCTCATATTATGTGTTAAAAACGTATATATACGCCTTTAGCAGTCAAAGGGTTAATGTGTGCATCAGGGCAGATACCACGAAACAGTCTGGACTAACGTTTTTAGAGGTAACTAACTATTTACTTTCTGTCTTAATTACTTGTGGTAGTACCTGTTCAATTTCTTTTTCATATAGTTTTCACAGGCTTAGTGGTGTCTCAAGATTAAGTACTGCAAGTACTATACCAATGCTAACCGGCCTCTACAACTGAATATGTAAATACAAATAATTTTAAAATTGATTGGAAATAATTATTTCAAAGAATGTGTATAGAATTCTTAAATAGGGTTGGTAATGTTTGTGGAAGGAAATTTAAGTCTAGTTAGAATGGATAGTAAATTGACAGTGAATAAAATATATGTGCCTTCTTTCACTTCCTTGTCTAGATGGAATAGTTGCGCGTTAATTTATTTAGTTGATTTAAAAAAATAAATTTTATTTGAATAGCAAAGTACAACTGTAATCTTTAAAACATATGGCGTATATATTTTTTTATTTCTGTATGCGCAATTGCTGTGAACATACAGTATCAAATCTTTCGTTTCGTTTTTTTTATGTTTCCATTTGAACGTGTGGGCGCAGCGAATATCATTAAATGTAGTGAACATAAAGAATGAGCTCCAGTCCAGAGAGGTACTTAATAAATTCCTCTTGCAAACTTATAAGGTAGTGAAAAATGCATTATTTTTTATTATTTTGATGGTCCTTCTGTGGGCCTTTCAAGAAATATCCACATCGTACATCGAGGACTACTACACAAAGATACCCGCAGCGTACTTTTATAAAAAAAAATATATTCAAATATGCCTTTTGGATCTCATAAAATATTTACCGCACTGGGTGTTAAAAAATGTTATTTATTAATCGTAAGTTTTAATTTCCTTTTCATGGGACCACTTGCACAGCTATACGAGTTCAACGAGCATTTACAATTCTAAACCAGAAAACAAACAAAACGCAAATAATTGCGCGGAGATTTTATTCCATGCTGGTTTATACCTAATCGTTGCAACTTTTTTTGCAACAACAGTGTCACGTTAAATTGCAACAATTCTTTACTGGGGATTGGAACTCAACATTACCATTACATAAATTGCAATAAATGCAACCCATTCTAATCTTACTACCTAATAAACTGATATCAAACAGCAAGAAAATGACCAAGACACATCATCCACAAATCTCTTTTATACCTTATAAACACTTTACTGTTTATTATTAATTTTTATGGAGCAACAAATTATTTAAAGCTTTGCTATAAACAAGTAATACTTGATCGTAACAAACCGACTTAAGTCAAATAAGTTACGAATCAAATTTCAAAACCTGTTGTTAAAAACTTTATTATGTACATTATTTATATGTATAGAGTGTCCCAATAAAACCTCTTCTTTAAATCACCTGTGAACTATAAAAAGTTGGAAGTAAAGTAAAAATATCACAAAAATAATTTCTAAAAATTAATTACGCCATTTTAGCTAATTACTGATCAAATCGCTTATTTACACATATTTTATAAAGAAAGGTATGCTGAGTGGGACCGCAACACATTTTTAACAAATGGCTTAAGTTTCCTGAAATTGTTGCCATTTTAAAACACTTGATGCCGATTCTAATCTTGTCAAAAAATATACTGCGTGGGTCATTTTGTAGCCAAAATATTACTCTACAACCTCCTGTAACTCAATTTATAATTAGTCAACTTGTTTAAAGATATATGCAAAAAAGCGCATAGTTTTCCATATATATGGTCTAAAAATAATCATTTTTTTTTTTAATTTTCATTTACACTATTTTTGCTTATTACGATCTCATTACCCGTTTTTACTCGATTAAGGGTCTTTTTGTACCATTCTAAAAACGTACTCGGCTACCGATTTTAGGCTTATAATGGGTCAATATTCCAAGTTTGTCATTCTGTGGCCAAAATAATTGAGATAAACAATGTTAAATTTTAAAAAAATGATAGAAAAAAAATTTGTGTAAAATTTATTTTTACACACTTTTGTACTCTTATGTTTTTTTTTCATAAACTAAATAGATTTTAAAATATTTTCAAAAAAAACTAAAAACCTCACCAATAATTGAGTTGATTTTGGTTACAAAAGTATAATTTTAGTCTTAATTTAAACGTTTTTACTTAAACGATGTTTATCAACTTTTTAATGATATTGGTTAAAATCACATAAAATTTATGCTATTTTTATCTAAATTAAGATGATTTTGGTTAAAATTATATAATTTTAGTCAAATTTGAACGTTTTTTATTAAAATATAGTTAATTTTGGGCAACTGGGCAATTGATATCAAATTTTGTTTTTGCTTAAAATTATGATAATTTTCATTAAAACTTTGTTAATTTTGGTTAAACAGGGATGATTTTTGTTTTAATTGGTACAATTTTCATTTAAATTTAATGAATTTGGTTAAAATTGAATGATTTTCGTCAATATACTGATTATTTTGGGTAAAATCACGTCAAATTCAAGCAAATTTTATCTTAAATTAAAATTAAAGCTTTTGCGACTGTCGTCATCGGACTTTCCCGCCTTGAAAATGCTCCCTGCAATAGCGAACGAAACGTTAGCAACAATTTTTGACTAAATTTATTTAGGCAAAAATTGTCATCAATTACTCAAATTTTACATAGCTTTATCCAAATTCATCTAAATTTTAATGAAAAACGTTCAAATGACTAAAATTATCGTAATTCAAACCAAAAACATTTAAATTTTAATGAAATTTGCTTGAATTTGACATGATTTTAACAAAAATCACCAAAGCATTGACAAAAATATTTTAAATTTGACCAAAATAATTAAAATTTAAATGAAAATTAAAAATAACCAAAATTAACAAAGTTTTTACAAAAAAATAAGAATGGGAGTAAAAATGGAAAAAAATGATTGGTTGAAGGACTATTTATATTTTTTAAGTAACTAAATATTTTTGTACCACTAAGACTAGACTAATGTACTACAGTTTGAGAAACCCTGATCTATAACTTCCAACAACGCGATTTAAAATCAGACAAATCGTTATAATGATACATTTAAAAACACTGCAAAAATCTCCATAGTTTTGGCCAGAAAAAAATCATCAATTTTCAAATTTTTCAAATCGCTAATTTAAATTGCATTGGTCATTTTATGTAAAATCGGTCAAAATCTTATTATGTTACTGGAGTTATATCCAAACATTTGCTCTCACAAAGAAAAAAAATTTCAACTTTTTATTCAAATTTTTATTACATTCCTTATTTGCATATATTGCATAAAAATTGATATTTTGTCACCATCGGATGTTACATTAAGAGTTGGCATTCAAAATTTATACAAAATTTATGTTCTAAAATTTTACCAAAATTATTTGCAAGGTAATATAAAAATAAATATTTGAATACATTTTTACGTGCACAAATTCCAATAAGAATGAAAAAAAATGAAAATACTGTCGTAATTCAGTATTTGTAGGCAGGACAATTTAATTCCCTTGGAAAAGTAAGCAATAAACAAGTGATTCTAGATCGTAACAAAACGACTTAAGTCAAATAATTTACGAATCGAATTTCAAACCTGTTAAGTGTGTTATTCTCTGTTTTATTTTCTGTATTTTGTATTCAATTGTGAGAAAAATAGAATTATGGCAATCATTTGACTCAGTGATTTTATGAGCTTTAGGTCATCGTGGGAAAATTATTGGACTTGATTACATTATTGCTCCTGTGTAGCTTTGATGTGAAACTTTGAAGTAAATAGGTTAATTTACGTGGGCTGAAACAATTGTTTTAATTGTTCGTAGTCCTGAGGGGATAAAAAAAACTGTAATTAGCATATTTCGTCGTTTAAAATTTAAATATATTTATAATTAATATGCATATAAAAGATGTAAACAATGTTTTATAAAGTGTAGCTCTGATTAAAATGGATTTAATTCCTCTATTATATCCTCAGGTTAGAAATATAGTTTATAAAGGTTGTAATTACCCACAAACGATTAATTATCAATTAAATGATGGTAATAAATAAAATATACCTACTCAGGCGCCACATGCTTTACATAACGAAGGTATAAGCGGTTCGAAGCAATGGCTAATGTTTCACTAACATACCACAAGTCCACAAGCAAAGGGGCATTTTCATATTTTACAACTATGTAGATTTTACTCATACTAATAACATGTACGTTCTTTATTTTCAGTCCGCAAATTTATTACGCAATAAGCTAAATTACCTGTCCATTAATACTACATCACCGGGCGTCCTCCCCATTTTTGGAAGGACACTCATACATTTTACTACCTTGTCCTACCTTAACCTTTTCACCCACCTTGTCAACATCATCTTAATTCCTTTTAAACAATGTAAATAACTTACAAGCAAAATAAAGCTAACGCACAACCATTATTTATAATATTACATGCAATATTATATATTATTTTCAATGCATGTAAGAAATTCATAATTTAAAACGAAACAATAGAAAATCTTAATGCAATACTTAAGTGCAAAAGGTGAGAAATAAATTCAAATTAAACAATACTCAATAAACCTACATTTAAGCCAAATACATAACACAAAAGTTGTTGATTTAATAAACAGGGCTTGTAATAATATATAGTTTTTATTGTTTTATTAAAATTCTTTAACATCTGTAAAAAAAATTTATACTGCTTCGTGAAATTGCCTCAGCAACATTTGCAACGTTTTGTTTGCATGTTTTATGAAACTTAATTTGCAATTTAAAAAGAAAACACATGTCGAATTTTCTGACTAATATAGCAATAAATTTTATAATGAATTTACAAGTGATGAGCTATTATGTAAAAACGTTTAATATTGAATATAAATTTCATCATGAAAAAGAAAACAGGAAATGGATGTTTATCGCAAAAAGATGTTGAAATGACAAATGCTACAAAAAATTATATTATATAGCTGGCCAAAAATGGCACGAAAAAAAAATATTAAAAATATTTTGAAGAAAATTGATAAAATTTTGTAACAAAAATAAAGTGATGCAGTGAATCACTTCCGGTTCTAAGCTCAATTAAAGAAGGCGGGTTTCAAGGTGAGGCTAGTAGCCTGGCGAGAGTAAAACTACTTAAGTATTTCCCCAAAACGTATGTCTCCGAATTGGATGAATCCACGAAGAAAACATTAGACAGGTCAGAAAACAGCGAATAACTGAGAAAGACAACAGACTACGACTAGAAAGATGTAACGTATTGTCGTTTAATAGATAAAATCAGGAAGTCGTACTAAAACTACATAACATTGATCTTTGCCCTTCATCATCATCATAACTTTATTAAAGACTTTACAGTCTGTTTTTTTAATCCATCGGCGTCGGTTGACCTAGAAGTCCAGGCTTCCGTCCACCTCATTGGTGGTCTTTCTGGTAGCCTCTTCCCTTTCCTCGGTTTGCCACGTCTCGCTGCTTTTATTAGTTAATGCGGTTGTCTCCTGGTGACGTGCTTGTTCCATTCTCTCCTTATTGGCGATATGTCGCACGTCTCCCTGACAATTTCATTCCTTATCCTGTCTCTTTTTTGTCTTTTTTATTATACGTCGAAGAATAAGCATTTTAGCTACGTTTGTGATGGATGTTGTTCGTGCCGTGTCGGTCCTGCATTCGGACGCGTAGGTTATTATTGGTCTGATGCAGGCTTTATAGATTCTCACCTTCATTTTTATGCTTACGTTCTTATTGCAGAAGATGAGTCTGTTTATAGCGGCAGCGATTTGGAGTGTCATTTGGGTCTGAGTTTGTACTTCTTTGGTTAGGTTATTCTGGGGCAAGATGTACTCCCAGGTAGCGAAAGCCGTTGACCTGCTCGACTCCGCTGTTGTTTACGACTAGTTTACACCGCCTGATCATCCTGCCACACACTGCCACTTTTGTTTTTTTCACCGAGATGCGTAGCCCATATTTTCGGCCGTAGTTTGCATTTTATGTATCAATCTCTAGAGACTGTCCTCTGAGTCTGACACCAGCGCCGCATCAGAGCTAAAGAAAAGGTGTAATGGATCATTTCATTTTAGCAACTAATCCTTATCTACTCAGGAAATCATAAAAAGACAAGAAGAGCGTCAGGTATGGGAATTTTCATCCATCGCAAACTTTTAGAACATATCACCAATACCAACTACCAAAATGACTAATATTACGGTAAACATAGGAAGAGATATGCTTCTCATAGTGTCAAAATGCGCACCAGACGCTAAGATTAGAGACCAACTCATAAAGCACTTGAGCTACAATTGGTACTTAAATGCATTCCAAAAGAAAAACATATAATAAAAATGGGGGTGTTGAATGATCGCATTAAAAACGAAATAATACCTAGGGTTGAGAACTCATTCAACGATAAAACCATTAAAGAAAGGTTGAAGATGCTTTTCGAATTTTGTGCCCATAATGAACTCATTATCACAGCATCCGGCTGCTGAGTACAAGATCGTGATATCGCGCCCCACAGCATGCAAAATATTTATTTAAATATTTAAATGCCCAACACTACCCCAACTCCCCAACCCACCTTGCCAGCGTGGGGTTTCATGGCTAAAACCTTCTCTGGCTCGGAGTTAGATGAGAAATCATGTAACTTCAGTAGTTCTGAATCCACGCTAAACTGTAGGTCCACCTGTAATGTAAGTTGCCAGCATTACAGGCAGAAAAGAGGCTACTCGCCAGGAGTGGCGTTCTAAGCTGACGACGATGACTAATAAACTAATAATCAATAATACTTAGTACTAACATAAACCACCTTTATACATTCTAAAGAATTGGGAAAACAACGTTCCCAATTGATGTAAGATTCCTTACATCACTTTCGGTCAATTGAACTCAATATCCTCTATTTAAATATGCCATCAAAAATATTTTACGACGTTCGGCGTCGCGACGCCTTCAAAGTTGATTAAACAAACGACGATATCTCCGAAACGGTAATTCGGATTGAAAAAATTTCTGTGTTAAATTTTCACGTTCTTTAAAAAAATCTTATAGTTTGAAATTCTCCGGTAATATACAGGGGGTCAAGAATGGAAAAAATTGTAAAAATGCAAAAATCGGGTTTTCGGCTCCTTTGGTTACCGTAAAAAAATATTTCGGAAAATTACCCTTTGAGGAATTAAAGTAAGTTTTTCGTGTTATCTGTTGCTATTTAAAAAAAAAATTACGACGCTCCGTTTGGCATTAACGAACCTGTTAAAGGAGCTTTTAAAATAGTGCGAAACTTATAACTCTTAGTTTTTGGAAACTGGCGTAGCTGGATTTTTTCTGAACATTTTGCTCGATAGCCCTATGTAATCTACATACCATAGGGGGTGATATGCCCCGTCAGACAAAAGGTAAGGCGTCGAGACGCCTTCGAAATTAGGCGTCGAAATGTGATATCTCAAAAACATCGCCACCTAGGTAAATACACTAAAATCAGAAACACACCTAAACATGTGTTATACATATGAACTAACTATCAAAAGCAAGAGCTAAGATCAAGCGAATGGTGCAAACAAGTGCAAATATTAAGGACGGTCACGGAAAATACTTGAAAAGATTAAGGAAGAAGTAAGAAATTCGCAAGAAATATCAAACGGAAAACGTAACGAGATAAATCCAGGCCACAAGAATGTGTACGTATCTACGATCGAACCTACCTGGCCGCAAACGCCTAGTGATGCAAAGCGATAAAAGTACAATTGGTCCTCAGCATTTCAGAAACGAGAAGAAAGAGTGACATGGATGGGTAAAAGGTAAAACAAACCTGTAGGCTTTTAAATCTAGGAAAAAAAAAAGAAGAACACAAATATCTACAACCAAAAAACAATACATTGGAAGTTTTGAATTTTTAGTACGTTAAATAAAGGATTAAGTAGTGAACAAGGCAAGCCATTGTGAAGCATAAAAAAAAGTTTGGAATCGCTAATGTGAGAAATAAATGCATTGATTGCAGACAGAAAATGCAAAAAATCTTGAAAGTCTATTCATAAAGTAAAAACTATGGAGAAAACCGAGAAAAAGGGACGTTAATGAGGAAGATCAGAGTGGTTTTCGGGCAAAAAGACCCTATAGAGACAACATCTTTAGTTTAAAACAAATAATAGAGATAAGACTAGCAAGGAACAGGGCGACAGTCTAATATTTATGGATAAAGAGAAAGCCTACAATAGGGTACCAACCAGTCAATAATATTTTTTGTGTGCATTAAAATTTTAAGGATCAAAGAAAATGTAAATTTTGTTTTATTAATAATAATGCAAAATATATTAATATATTGCGAAAGCAAGCAGTGGTAATGATGGTAAATTAGTTTGGAAAGTTTAATTCGGTAAAGTTGAGAAGGTTGCTTAAAGTTCCCATTACGATCCTGTGTTGTTAAGAGACCACATTCGTCGCCAAATTAGTACATAATGTAAATTATAATTATTAACAAGATAATAATCCAGAAATTATCATTACAGATTACTTTAAGAAATCTTAATGGAATAAAATGAATAAAATAAAATATGGTAGAGATAATTTTTTAAGTATTTCTTGAAGTTGTTTGTAATTGCTTACAAATTGATTGTAAGTTCTAACCAGTTAAGAAGAAGATGATATTGTAATTATTGCAGATTATGTATTTCATAATTCTTTCATTTTTATTGGCAAGTAATTAATTTGCGATTACTTTAGATGATTATTGTTCCGGTTCTTTTAATTCATTGAATCAATTGATTAAATGGCAAATGATTTATACGATTTCTTTAATCTCTATTTTATCTTTACAAGTGTTTTAAGTTTTCGAGAGTTATTAAATTGCATTCCTGCAATGTTACTGCAGAACTATTAATGTATCAATACACGTGTAACCAATTTAGTAGTTTTGTTGAGTTTTGAATTGTTTTTGTATCAGGTAGATAAAAGCAAATGACTGGCCATTTATCTACTTTTAGATATACAAATTTAACCCCAAATTTATCATAGCTATATATCATTTCAACAGAATGCTGCTTCACTTCATGCACAACAGAATCCATTAAAACTTTCAAATTCATTTCTGTTAAATCGCTGAAATAATCAATACATAATTTAAGTTCTCCAATCGCCACAATGAATAATTTTTACTCGGCAAACTAGATTTGTATAAAATTTGAAAATTTCGATTAACTTCTTCTATGTGTGATGAGCATAAAGTAGAAATGGAATGGGACCTGAAAATGTCATTTTTATGCCGCATGTGAAGTTAGCAAAAGTTAGCTTGATTGTTATACGAGTTCAGTTTAAACTTTAAAGAAACTGCAGGAATTATGTTTCATAGAACTTTAGCCAATATTAATATTATTAATATGTTACATAACTCCCAGCAAGTTTTAATTGGAAATTGTTTCAATATTTCATATAAAGTTTATAACTATTTTTTCATTTTAATAATATCATACATAAATTTTACTATATTTTAAAATTAATTAAAAAATTGAGAATAAAAAATAAAAAAATTCCAAATAAAAAAATGACAAAAAAATTAAAAAAAAATAAAACAAAAAACTAACAAAAAAAATTACAAATTGACCTGAAATAATATAATAATTTTACAAAAAGTGCCAAAAATTAGGTTTATACTTTGACAGTTACAACTAAAGGCTAAGCTAAGTTCCTAATTTCAATTCGGGTGTAGAGTATACTTGGATATATCTTTACCTAACGCTCTGCCATTTTCTAAAAAAAAAGTGTGCTTAGAATTGGTAAATAAACATTCGTTAGCTAATGGCGAGAAGCCAAAGCCATTAAATAAAAAAAACGTTTATAACTTAATATAAAATTGGAGTTGGTATGCATTTAAATTTAAATAGATTTTTGTAAATCTAGCAACTTAATCAAAGATTGACAGTTATTAAAATTTTACCACCTTCTTAAGGAATAAATTTTAAATATTTAAAAAAATTTTGAGCCATTTTGATACGCTCAAATTTTTTTTAACATCCATTCAAATTTCAACACCTGTTTGATTTGGATAATTATTAGTCCATTTTGGATTTTTTTAAACAAAAATAACTATTTTTTTTTAAAGCAAGAAGATAAAAAACGCGACTTTTAGCTTCTGTTTAAGATTCATATATTTGAAATTTGCTATATGTCTTTTCGTACTGCATGACTTATTATAAATATTTCAAACAACTTGCCTTTGCAGTTGAGTTAACATTGTCAACCGACTTTAAAGACTGAGGCTTGGGAATCACTGCAAGCAATACCTCTCTTTATTCTTTGATATTCAAAAGAGTTGTCCAAGACATCGGAAGGAAAATCTTTTAATATTTTTATCATCAAAACTGTTTACTGTAGCCACATTCAAAAGTAAAAAAACATACATACAAACATGCATTTATACAGGGTGTTTTTTTTTTCAAGCCCCGCCATTAGGATCTTGAGAACCGTAAAAGATACGAGGTCGGGTAAATTAAGGTAACGTTGCCACATTAGGAGACCAATTTAATTATGTATTTGTTTTTATAAAAATAAGGTAAGCAGATTTTGCAGATTTTGTTTTTGGCTTATAACTTTCTTAAATGAACAAATACACAATTTTAGTTTGCACTTTAACTAGGCACGTTTTTGCGGGTTCTCAAAATTTTTCTAACTTGTACTGTTTTCGAGTTATTGGTATTAACTTTTAATTTTCAAATAAGATGCGTTTAAGACTGTTAAATGAAGATTTTTTTCTCTTTCTAACGATATAAAACACATGCATATTAAAATCAAAATTGACTGAGAAATTATCAAATTATTTGTTTTATTTATTTCGGTTTGCTTTAAAAACAAAATCAACAACAATATTTTAACAGTTCAGTTAATTTTTTGTACATTGTTGTTTTTTTATGTTAACTTTACGTGATAATGTAATTTTCAAATAAAGAAAAGCGAGATATGCT
>JARJDX010023155.1:0-13768 GCA_030264735.1 Gymnusa sp. GC000175 | reverse complement strand
GTACGCTAGAAAGTACCAACCTTATAAAGCTTAATTTTAAAGTTTGACGATGCTACGTTGTTTGACAGCCATCAATAGTGAACGCCCTTAGTAAATTTGTAAACATGAAAAAAATTGATCATTGTTATGTGATACTTCCGTTTGATAGGCCACTAATATCAAGGTGGAGCTAGATTCTGCTCCGGAAGAGTGTGCTCCTTCGTTTACAATAGTAAAATATTGGGCGGCAGAATTTAAAAGAGGCCATACAAGCTGCCAAAATGAACATCACAGTGGTCGACCGAATGAGATGACCGTGGCGAAGAAAATCCGCAAAATGTTATTGGATGACCGTCGACTGAAAATGCGTAAGCTAGCAGACATAGTAGGTATTTCAAAAAGTCCTGTACATTCTTCTTTTTATTCGTCGGCGTTACAGCCCGGTACGGGCTTTGGCCTCCTCTATTTTTCTACTCCACTCTGCTCGGTCTTCCGCGGCTCGCCTCCAGCTCCTTGCCTGTAGCATTTCTTTTGAGTCCTTGCTCACGTCATCTTCCCAGCGCAGTCTAGGTTTACCAAGGGGCCTCTTTCCTTCAAGTCTGCAATTTAGGGCTTTCTTTGATATCCTTTGGTCGGGCATTTGTTGAACATGTCCCGCCCATTGTAGCCGTTGATGAATTTGGAGAGGACTGGCTCTACGTAAATGTTGCGAAGTTCCAAAGTGTATCTAACTCTTCCTATGCCATCTTCGTTTGTTGCACCAAAAATGTTTTGTAGCATCTTTTTCTCAAAGGTATCCAGAGTCTCTGCGGTCTTTTTAGATATTTTCCAGGTTTCGCTTCCGTATGATATTATTGGGCGAATTAGTGTCTTATAGAGTCTTACTTTGGTGTTTCTGTTGACACCTTTGGATTTCATGATTAGAAGCAGCGAATAGTAGAACCGGTTTACTGCAGTTATTCGCTTCTTTTCTTCCTTTGTCTCATCATTGTCCCTTTTTAAGCAAGACCCCAGGTATTTGAAACTGTCTACAACTTTAAAATTATGGCTACCGATCTGCGCGTCCGAGCGTTCTTCTGCTTATTGTCTGCAGCATAAGTTTTGTTTTACTTTAGTTGACCAATTCCTTTTGCAGTTGTTCCCAGTTCCACCCATGTCTCGTCCACAGCTGGTAGCGATCTTCTTAAAACGTTTATGTCATCTGCATATCCTATAATTTGACGTGATTTTTTTAGGATTGTTGAATTGGTGTCTACAAATGTGCCTCCGACTACATGCTCAAGGGCCAAATTGAAAAACATTGGGGCTAATCCGTCACCTTGTTTTAGGCCTTGCGTGTGAGTTCTCCTTTTACCCTAACCTGACAGTAGGTGCTTTGCATTGTAAGTTTGGTCAGTCTGACTAGTTTTGGTGGTATGTCATGATCATGTAAAGTTTTTCGCAGTTAATACTGTCGTACGCTTGTTTGAAATTTACAAACCACTGGTATACGTCCACGTCATGCTCCCAACACTTTTCTAGGACCTGTCGGGCTGTGAAGAGTTGGTCTATTGTGGACCTGTTTTACCTGAAACCCGCTTGATAATCGCCGACGGTGTCTTCTGCGTATACTACCAACTGTGTCTTAATTATGATGTACATTACATATTGACTAAAAATTTGGACAGCTGTGCTCAAGATGGGTGCTGCGATTACTCACAATGGAACAAAAACAGAGTCGTGGGGATGTTTCAATCTAATGTCTGGCGAAGTTTCACAGCAATAAATCGTCGATTCATAACCATGTATGAAACATGGGTCCATCACTTCTCACCTGAGATGAAGGAACAGTCAAAAAAATAGTCTGAAAGGTTAGAACCGGCTCCAAAGATGGCGAAAAAGTTCTATTAGCAGGAAAGGTTATAGCATCTGTTTTCTTGGATGCGTTTGGAGTAAAATGCGATTTTGTTATAGCATTTGAGTGATGAAATCAAGAAAAAGCGGCGCATATGGCGAAAAAGAATGTTGTGTTTCATCAAGACAATACACCTGTTTACATATCAATTATCGCGATAGCCAAAATCAATGAGTTAAAGTTCAAAATGCTTTCCCACCCACCTTATTTGTCGAATTTAGCCCCCTAGAATTATTTTCCGTTTCCAAAGTTGAAAAAATGCCTCGGTTTCAAGAATGAAAAGGTTTGATGGCTCTTTTGAGAAGCTTGACGATTCTCACTATAGTATCGAAGCTATTGAACATCTCTGGGAAAAGTGTATCGATCTAGAAGGAGGAGATTATGTAGAGAAATAAAGAAATTTTTTCCCAAACTTTTGTGTTTTTTTTTGTTAGGTCGGGTACTTCTGGGACTACACTCGTATATCGGACTCTGCATAATAGGCCTAGATTTCGATATAATTCGCCATTTTTTCACGTTTGGAAACAAAAATAATTGGCAGGGAGCCAAATCTGGAGAGGAGGGTGAATAAGACTGAAATTTGGAGCATAATTTGATGTGGGAATTAAGTGAGCTGGTGCATTGTTATGGTAAAAAAAACATTTTTTCCCGCCAACTGGGCCATTTTCTATTCAATTTACCGTTGCTAAAAATCAGCATAATACTGACCCGTTATGGTCATTCCAAAGAATAGGTGAAGATAATGCCTCACGAATCCCCAAAAACGGTAGTTGGTTCTTTTTGGCAAATGAAACAAATGTTTGGAGCAGGTTCGCTAGATCGCGGAGCCCACTAGCACATTTGCGATTCACCTTTAGCCGAACATACTTCCGAAACTTTGTTATAAGTATTGATACAAGGCTGCCATCTCACTTGATATACACGCATATCTATCTATCTATCAGAAGGCGTTCGACTGCCTACACGATCTGGCGGCAGAGATAATTGTAAACTTTTAATATAACCAAACAGCAACTGTAAGAAGAGAAGATGGCGATACATATCAAATTAATTTTCTACGTGGTCTTAGGCAAGTTTGCTTATTGTCGTCCTAACAGAAAAGATCCTTGTTGAAGTACTTGAGGGAAGAGAAGAAGAAATCATCTTAAACGGCGTGGTAGGAAATAATTTTTGATATGCTGATAATACGGTTCTGTGGACAAGTAGTGCCGTACATCTGCAGACATTTTTCAATAACTTTGTTAAAAAGGTGAAGGCGCAGGCTTAAAATTAAACACTAGTAAAACTAAATTCATAATTGTTGTTGGGTGCCTAAAATAAAAGCTAATATATAGGCAAGTCTTCTTCTTTGGGTGCCTATTCGATTCGGATGTTGGCGATCATCATTGCAATCTTAATTTTATTTGCGGCTGTTCTAAATAGCTCCGTTGTTGTTGAGTTAAATCATTGCCGCAGGTTCTTCAGCCAAGATATCCTTCTTCTGCCTGGTCCTTGGCGCCCTATTACTTTGCCCTGCAGTAGGAGCTGCAGTAGTCGATATCGTTCTCCGTTTCTGATTAAATGACCAAAGTATTCCAGCTTACATTTTTTGATGGTAAACAGTAACTCTGGTTCCTTCTTCATCCTTCTTAGTACCTCGATGTTCGTAACATTATCCGTCCAATTAATATTTAGCATGCGTCTCTAAAGCCATATTTTAAATGCTTCTAATTTCTTGGAGGATGCTTCAGTTAAGGGCCACGACTCAAGTCCAAATAAGAAAGAAGAAGAAAAAATTTAGCATCTAATATATCTTATCTTGATGTTCAGTAAGAGGTCATGACTGTAGAATAGTTTCTTCATTTTTGTGAATGCTGCTCTGGCTATTTCGATTCTTCTCTTTATCTCCAGCGAGTGGTCCCATTGGTCATTTAATATAAAAGCAATTGCGGGAAGATGCGCGGAAAATTCATCCGCTTAACATCGTCGATCTCGCTACGTGATTTATTAAAGATGTCATTTAAGTTGTTAAGCAATAATTAAAAATTTTATTGTTTTTTTTTTAAATTTAAAAACAAATAGTGCTTTACGAAATCGTTAACTGGCGCAGTCGGTAGGATAGTGCGACGTTATCCTGTTTTAAAATCGTTAACTATATTTGTAACGAAATATTTTTATTCGTTATTTTTTATGTGGGAAACTTTCTCAATGGTCAATGGGACCAATCAAGAGAAATCCGAACTTGAATCAAACGGACGCATGCTTAGTTTAACATAGTGAGAAAAGTTTTTTATAATCGGGATTCAAACATTCACTTGCGATTAAGACTGCTTTAGTGCTATAATTTTACCCCAAATTTCTATTGGGCGTACAAATTTCACAAAAGTTCAAAAATCTCCAATAAATTGTAAAAATTGTAAAAAAAATCCTATTTTTGGAGCTTATTTCTCAAAAAATACGATTTTTTCATATGTTTCTCATCACATAAAATTAATATAATTTAAGTCAGCTTATATCCAAAAATTTTCTTACTATGTGGATTAAATTTTGATCATTTTACACTAGAGAGACGACACGAGTTGTGAAATAAATTCATTGATGGGATTACCCTTCCTTGTTCGCGTCATTAATTAATTTTTATAGATGGTCAAGCAATTGCAACATATGTCAAAATGTTGAGAAACACTGCACATACAAGAATCGAAATTATCTTGTCACTAAATCTTGTATCACAAGGATAAATATACAGTTTAGCCCAATTTTAAACCATTTTAAATGAATTAAAGAAAATATATAATTTCGTTGAGGTTTTAAATTTACAAAAATAAATTGCAGGTGCTGATTCTATTAGTGAATAACATGTTAAATGAAATACTGTAATTTCGTGTAAGAAGGTAACAATTATCCTACAATTCGTGCAAACTTTAATCTTGAGCACATCAGAAATGTATATTTACTCGAACATTTCAATGTTACATAAATAAAAAAAAATTAAAAGAACACGATCTTTTTGATTGCGCCTCTCAAAAGCCATATATTGTAATTACGATCATCGATATATGAATTTGTAAAATTTATGAATTACATTTAAATTAGTTCAGAGAACATGATGAAATGTAAGAAACATTGACACACTTTCAAATACATCACAAACATTATTTTTTCCATACGTTTAATTATAAAAGAGCCGCCTCTACAAACAAACTCATTTTCATACATAATAAATAATAATCAACCTAACGATCGTGCATTTTATTTAATTTGCTTTTATTTAAATAAAATTATCGTAATTCAAATTAATTATAGAGCACGAGAAATTTCTCACTTAAAAGTAACTAGTTTCAAATGTTTATGCATTTTTGCAAGTGAAAAAATTTTGAAAAAATAATTGGAGTAAGGTGAAAATGACAAGAATGTTGAATTAACTGTTAATATGTATTAAAACGTAAAAATTTGTTATTTATTAGCAACAGCAGGAAAATATGTCTCACAATTTTTTTTCTTCTATGAAATGTTTGCCATAGATTTAAATATGGATGATTAGTTTTTATTTAAAAGCATTTCAAAGATTGCTTGGATCAGAATTACGCAAACTACGTCATTGCGTTTTAACTGGTGATTCTCAGTTAGCAAGGCAGACCACAAGAAGTCGTAAGAAAGTTAGGGGTAAAATGTAATTAATTAAACAGGTTTGAACAGAAAATTCCTAACTTTTTTACCTGCAGGAAAAAAAATAATTTTTTGAAAATTTGATCGCAAATTAAACAAAAAAACAAAATTTAAATTTACTATTTGTCATTGCGTCTGGTAATTCTCAGTTAGCAAAGCAAACCACAAAAAAATGTAAGTGAGTTAGGGGTAAAATGTAATTAATCTCGCAGGTTTAAACCGAAAATTCCCTAACTTTTTTACCTGCGGGAAATGAAAAAATAATAAAAAAAACTTTACTTTTTATATTAACCTTACGACTGCCTAACAAAATTGATATTTAACGCGTTTAATTGCCCAGCAATAGAAGATTATTATTTTTTTTTGAAAATTTGTTCGCAAATTAAACAAAAACCCAAATTTACTATTTGCCATTGCGTCTGGTGATTTTCAGTTAGCAAGGCAGACCACATAAAGATGTAAGTGAGTTAGGGGTAAAATGTAATTAATCACACAGGTTTAAACAGAAAATTCCCTAACTTTTTTACCTGCGGGAAATGAAAAAATAATTAAAAAAAATTTACTTTTTATATTAACCTTACGACTGCCTAAAAAAATTGATATTCAACGCGTTTAATTGCCCAGCAATAGCAGATTATTATTTTTTTTTTTTAAATTTGTTTGCAAATTAAACAAAAACCCAAATTTACTATTTGCCTTTGCGTCTGGTGATTTTCAGTTAGCAAGGCAGACCACAAAAAGATGTAAGTGAGTTAAGGGTAAAATGTAATTAATCACACTGGTTTAAACAGAAAATTCCCTAACTTTTTTACCTGCGGGAAATAAAAAAATAATAAAAAAAACTTTACTTTTTATATTAACCTTACGACTGCCTTAAAAAAGTTATATTTAACGCGTTTAATTGCCCAGCAATAAAAGATTATTATTTTTGTTTAGAAAATTTGTTCGCAAATTAAACAAAAACCCAAATTTACTATTTGCCATTGCGTCTGGTGATTTTCAGTTAGCAAGGCAGACCACATAAAGTTGTAAGTGAGTTAGGGGTAAAATGTAATTAATCACACAGGTTTTAACAGAAAATTCCCTAACTTTTTTACCTGCGGGAAATAAAAATAAATTAACAAAAAAACTTATCTTCTTATATCAACCTTACGACTGCCTAAAAAAATTAATAATTAACGCGTTTAATTGCTCAGCAATAAAAGTTTTTTTTTGAAACTTTAATCGCAAATTAAACAAAAATGCGAAAATTTAAATTTACCATTTGTCATTGCGTCTGATGATTCTCAGTTAACAAGGCAGACTACAAAAAAAAGTAAGTGAGTTAGGGGTAAAATGTAATTAATCAAACAGGTTTAAATTGAAAATTCCCTAACTCTTTTACCTGCGGTAAATAAAATAAAAATTAACAAAAAAAACTTTATTTTTTATATAAACCTTACGACTGTCTAAAAAAATTAATAATTAACGCGTTTAATTGCCCAGCAATACAGGATTATTTTATTTTTGAAAATTGGTTCGCAAATTAAGCAAATTTTAAAAATTGAAACTAATTGCTATAATAATTAATTTCAACCCAATTAAAAGTAATAAAATTTGTTTTAGCAATAAACTGTTCGATTTTATTTGTAATTATTTCTAATTATCTATTACTGCAACAACATAAATGTATAAGCAAATGATTTAAACAATTACAATTAACTGTTTGATTGACATTGACATTGATTAAATATGTCTTCAATGAATAGAACATTTCAATTTTATTTTCCAAATTAAAAATTGTGTTGCCTTCGAGCAAAAAACAGTAAAAAATTACATGCGCTTTGTCGGTTCGTTTTAATCCTTATGGCATTCAATTTAAATAAAATATATAGATTAAGGAGTATGTGGAATTGTTTTGAATCATATTTTAATCTCGAACTTCTTTTAAAACAATTATAATTATAATCACACAAATGTGGGTGATTTTAGTTATTGTACAAAAATTATTTTGCCCATTTTTTATAATTACTATTTTGATTGATTACACGCTACTCTCACGTGAAAACGGGTAAGAGCAAAACTGTGCGTGACATTTTTTTTGGAACTTTTTGGTGAAAATTACAGACAAATTGGTTTTATTGTAATTCCTAGCGCTGAAAAGTGATGCGGCAGTTCCCTAATAAACCGTAGTTTAAGCTCTTGGTGGCAGTAGTTTCTTCACTCTTTTTAGCGGAGGCGTCACCAGCGTTCATAAAAACTTAATTTGGTAATTACTTTTTTTAATTATCGATTTTCAGAGCATGAAATCTGTGCAGCAGTTAAAGACCTTTCATTTGGTGTATTGAAATCCCTAGCGCTAAAAGGTGATGCGGCAGTCCCTTAATAAACCTTAGTTTGAGCTCTTAATGCCAGGAGTTTCTTCACTCTTCTTCTCGGAGGCGTTACCAGCGTTCATAAAAACTTAATTTGTTAATTACTTCTTTTAATTAACGATTTTTAGAGCATGAAATCTGTGCAGCAGTTAAAAACCTTTCATTTGGTGTATTGTAATTCCTAGCGCTGATAGGTGATGCGGCAGTCCCTTAATAAACCGTAGTTTAAGCTCTTGATGCCGGGAGTTTCTTCACTCTTCTTCTCGAAGGCGTCTCCAGTGTTCATAAAAACTTAATTTGTTAATTAATTTTTTTAATTAACGATTTTCAGAGCATGAAATCTGTGCAGCAGTTAAAGACCTTTCATTTGGTGTATTTACTTTTGCCGTAGCCGCGTATTTAATGTCAGCCTCTTACGGGTTAGTTTTATGATGAAAGTTCCAAGCAGACATAAAGCTTACCTTATCGGAACATAGAAGCCTTATATTATGCGAAGGGAGGTAAAAATTTGTTTTATTTTTACTGGAATTATCAAAAAAATGAAAATATATTTTAAATTTCACACGATCCACCATCTGCTAACTCGCGAAAGAGAGGAGGAGAAGCGGCGTTGTTGTTACAAGTTTGTTTTTTAACTCATCGCTGTTTAAAAAAATTAAGATTGGTTTGTAAATGAAGATTTGTAATTTTTTTAAGGCATACGTCAAATTTTAATGAGATATTGCAGCAAGGAAAAATTAACTATGTAACTGTTGATGTGTTAAATACGTGTGAATCAAAATGAACTTCACATAACCAACCCATGTAATTACCGCTGTTAGCCGCATAATAATTCAGATATAAACGTGTCAGTTTCTGTCATTATAAATTCCGACGTTAATGAGATGGATTTTATGCCATCCCATTGTCATGTCACTTGCAATTTAAGTGGGCACAGCCACAGCATCAGAATATAGTTGGCTGTAGTTTACGTTTCGCACAAAGAATCTTTATCTCACCGCCTTCTACGCACCCAAAATATCATCTTAATTGCTACAATTTCCTCTCATTAACCTTTTTACATCATGGCGACACTTAATTAGCGTTATAAAATTATAATCTCGCACTTCAAGGAAATATGTCCAATTAAAAATACATGTATATCCTTGCAATAACAAAAATTATGTATGATATAAATTAAAAAATTAATTATAAAAAAAAATATATATAAATAAAAGAAAACCGTGAATTATTGCAATTTAATTAAAATTTGTTTTTTTACCTACATGAAATTATTCAGTAATAATTGAAACAATTATAAAGGGTAACCAAATTATTTTTAGTTTAATGCTATAATTTAGCAATGAAATATGGCAATAAATAAAATAATAACCGCGCGTTCTGCCACGTAAAATATTATGTCGTCTAAACTAATTTAAATAAACTTTATTTATTGCTAGAAAATAAATGGGAATTAATGGTATCAGCAGCTTATTAGTCTATAAACTAAAATAAGCATAATTTATTTCATAATTTGTTTATTCATAAAATGTCATAATCTTTACTACAACTTAATTTCTATAAGTTTAGAGCAGTAAATTGATATAAATTATGTAAAATGGAGCAATGGTTTGAATAAGTTAGACAAATTTTTTATTAAATTATTGCTAATTCATTTATTAGGGGAGCAACTGCGGCGTTAATGGAGTAAGGCTACAAAAAAGTAATTTCTACGACTAGTGAATATAACTTCTAGCAGTCGGCGTAAAGATCTTGTCTCAACTAGAGTTCTAGTCAATAAAAGTCTCGAGGTGAGAGACGTAAGTTTTCGATTCAGAATTGGGAATTAACTTTATCTAGTGGTGGCGCTGCGATCAATCTGTCAATGGACACTTTAGTCGGTATCATCCAGTAATATTTACAGGTTAGAAGCAATGAATACAATGAATGTCTACCGACTCGAGTTAGTTCGCTATCCACCTCTAGACGGCGTCTCTTTTAATTCCCAATAAACGCGGACTTTTCAGCCTATAACGCTTAAAAGCAATAAACTCCTCAGACGAGCCCAGAAAATGTGTTCATCAATAACAACTTGGGGAGCATGATGAATGAAAAGGCACCGATATATACAACCAAATAAGCACAGCCTTGAAAGCTTTCTGGGCTCTAAAGAACTATGTATTCCTCAACCTCTTAAAATAATCTGAGCTTTGGTTATCCCCACCCTAGTGCATGCTACTCCCACATACTCAAAGGTGAATATTAAATGATGATACAATTCTCTGGGATACTGCAATGAGGAAAGCAACGAAAAACTACCTCTTGGCATTCCCAAAAACAGTCAAAATGGAAATAAGAAGGGACAACAGAAAGAAACGTATCAATTATGGATTGATTTGCAAAAAATGCAAAATGGTAGGAAGACAAAGGAGACGAGAAAAACACAAAGAATACACACTATGAACATGTGATGTGACGACCTCTCAAAATAATCTGAGCCTTGTTATCCCCACCCTAGTGCATGCTACTCCCACATACTCAAAGGTGAATAATAAATGATGATACAATTCTCTGGGATACTGTTATGAGAAAAACAACAAAAAACTCAAAATAATCTGAGCCTTGGTTATCCCCACCCTAGTGCATGCTACTCCCACATACTCAAAGGTGAATATTAAATGGTGATACAATTCTCTGAGATACTGTAATGAGGAAAACAAGGAAAAACTACCTCTTGACATTCCCAAAAACAGTCAAAATGAAAAGAAGAAGGGACAACAGAAAGAAACGTATGAATTATGGACAAAAAAATACCAAATGATAGCAAGACAAAAGAGACGAGAAAAACACAAACAATACACACTATTAACATGGAATGTGACGACCTCTAAAAATAATCTGAGCCTTGGTTATTCCCACCCTAGTGCATGCTACCCACACAAACTCAAAGGTGAACATTAAAAGATGATACAATTCTATGGTTTACGGTCATGAGGAAAACAACGAAAAACTACCTCTTGACATTTCCAAAAACAGTCAAAATGGAAAGAAGAAGGGACAACAGAAGGAAACGTATCAATTATGGACTGATTTGCAAGAAATGCAAAATGCTCTAGCAAGACAAAAGAGACGGGGAAAACACAAACAATATAAACATGGAATGTGACGATACAAAATGCTATGCAGGAAATAGACAAAATGGACATAGACATAATGGGGATTAGCGTTATGAGATGGCTTGTCACAGAAAACCATAGAATTAAATAAGAGACACTCGTCACATGTTTTGCGACAGCATTGAAGAGAATTATGGTATACAGATAAATAGCACGTCAAGTAAAGCACAAATATGTGCTTCTACCTCGGAAATTCCAGGATAAGAAATCATCATTTCCATGAGTCAATATGTGATATTCCTAAACTATTCAATAAACAAGAAACCACGATTATCATGGGAGATCCAAATGCTAACATTGGTAAAGAAAAGAACGAAATACGGTACGAACTGGGCACAAATAACGAACAAGGAAAAAAACTGCAGAATTTCGCAGAAGAAGTAATACCTTTTATAAACAACCACCACGCCAACTTTAACACATGTGGTGCATCCAAACGGTCCAAATAACTTAAGTCAGGAACTAGCTTAACCAAGTCTAGCTGGCTGACAACTTATAGCTGCGCACAAGTATCTCCCACTTGAAAGAGGGAGGGGTAGCGCTATCTTGAAGCAAAGTACTATACAGTCTCTGAAAAAGTATTTTTGCGCCTAAGGCCCGTGCCACAATGCAAAATTTGATAGAAAATTTTATTTAAAATATTTTTTCACATGCCAATATATACTAGTCAAAAGCCTTAAAAGGATTCTTTGGTAAACGTAAACGTCCAATTTGAAATGTTATAACCCGTTGGAAAATGTCGCTCAGAAACTTCCTACTGTGCTAGCTACTATTTTTGCATTTCCTTGTGCTTATTCGGTATGTAGATGTCCTTTTCCTTCACTCCGCTATGTCCAACACTAATTGTTCCTATTCGTTTTTAGAGTTTATGCTCTATTTGATTCCCATTGTGTCCTCCTTGTATTTATTTTCTTCTATTAGCTCACCGCACAATACTTATATTGGCATTCGATTCTGGTGCACAGGAAGTACGTGATCTGCTCAGCAAAGACAAATTTTCGTCAATAGGAGCTCAGTAGCTTAGTAGCTCAGTTCGCTTTTGAGAACTTCAGTGTTACATATTTTATGGTATTACCTTACTCCCATTATCGGGGACAGATGGTTTTGCTGTAGATTTTCCATCTGTCATCTTAATCATCATCATCATCATCATCATCATCCTCATCATCATCATCATCATCATTATCATCATCTCAACCAGCCCGCTCCGTCCACTTTTGGACATATATTGGTTATGTACTTTCCTTTCAAGGCATATCGTCATTTTGCTTTTAAAGATATGACTGAGCTTTCCATATAGCTGTATATCTCAGCTGTCTAGGCATCCGCCCGCTGAGTGCAAGATCGTGGGTTTAAATGTCCAACACTGCTCCAACTTCCCAACCCGCCCTGCATTGTGGGGTTTTATGGCTAAAAACCTTCTCTGTTCCGGAGTTAGATGAGAAATCATGTAACTCTAGTGGTTAGGAATCCACTCTAACCTGTAGGTCCACCTGTAATGTAAGTTGGCAGCATTACAGGCAGAGGCTATGCGCTGGGAGTGGCGTCCTAAAAAGCTGACGACGAATACTTTTCATATGTTGTCCAAGTAAGATTGGTTCTCCTATGTGGTTCACAGGTCTGGTTATCTTTGAATATTCTGATTTTATGACCAAGGTATATAGGTTTGTAGACCAGGTCCACGCTTGCGTTTCCGATGTTAAGACTTTTGCTCGGTACCAAGTTTGTCATTACTTTTTTTTCGAAAAGTTGATCTTTAATCCAACTTTTATGCATACGTTATGAAGTTCTTACAGAATCTGTCGTAGCTCTTCTAGGTTGTCGGTTATGAGAACCATGTTATCCACAAAACGAAGGTGGTTAAGTTTTTGTCTATCTATAATTATCTCTCTTGTGTCCCAATTAAGTATGTGGATGGCATACCCTAGGACCGTTATAAACAGTTTTGAGGATTATGTTGATTATGATTTTGTCTGACTTGTCGTACGAAATTTGTAGGTAATTTACTATACGGTATAATTCGACTTCATTTGCCGTTTATCACTATCGCTTCAAACACTGTGTAGTATTAAACTGAAACGTTGCCAAAAATTAACATTTATATCTTTCAAGGGTGTCCGTAATTTTTCTTAACAACAAATCAAATGGTTTTTGACGACCGTGGTAGTATCCGAGATAAGCTACTGAGTCACGGGGCTATAATTTTGTCGGTTTCGGTAGCCCGCGATGGCGTAGGGCAGGGATGGGCAAACCACGGCCCACATGCGGAGAAAACATGTGCGGCCCAAAGTGGCTACATTGCCATTTTGCAATTTTTGATCACTTTTTTCGTGATTTCTCCAAAAATATAGAATATATTTAAAATCTGATTAAATCTCGTTAAAGCTGACACATTTAACAAATTAGTTCTCTACCAATCTGTTTTATTTAAGAAACAATGGAGATATGACGTTTGAAAAAATAAAAATAAGTTTTTTTGAAAAAAGGAAAAAGAAATTTATGCTATGAATTTGTTGAAATAACAGCTTATTTCGAAAATAATTATTTGATTTTGCATAAAATTGTAATAACTCTGGCCTAATTTAAGCGAATTTTGACAAAATTTTAATGATTTTTAGGTAAAAAAATGGTGGTGTGGTCACCTCACGACTTTCATTTACTAATTTGAGATGTTTTTTGGGTTAACTATCATATTTAAAGATGTTAAAATGTATGTTGGCAATAAAAATTCAATTATT